>JAVTVY010027731.1:0-11059 GCA_036873755.1 Hanleya hanleyi
GCTTTTGTCACTTCGCATCCTGCCTTCGCGACTTTGCATCCTGATTTCGCGCTCGATCGCATCCTGGCTTCGCATCCTGACTTCGCACTTCGCATCCTGGCCTCACCACTTCGCATCCTGCCTTCGCGACTTCGCATCCTGACTTCGCTCTTCACATCCTGACTTCGCACCCTGCCTTCGTGTGTCGGTCCAGATTCATTCTCGACCATCATAATTTTAACATTTGTTTCGCATAAGCAGACATCGATATTGAAAAAATAATCACACCTCATGCCTGAATCGATTTGACTTTCTGGTTATATTTAACACATACAAAATAATGACATTTACATCATGGAACATCAGAATCCAAAACGACACCTACACGATTAATTTACACAAAACTAAAATTGGAGTGAATCCTCACAGTTCAACAAGCGAGGCTCCGGAAGATTCGGGGACCTATTAGTGAGGTGGCTTAGTGAAATTATATTTACCTAAGTGACAAAAGCATGATTTTTTCACCAGAGGATCCCCTAGGGTCACTCTCTTGAAAAATCTGTGGCTGCAAAAAAATTTCACAAGTGTGACGTCACAGTGACGTCTTTTTGACGTTTATACTTTAAATGTAGGCTAAAATACAGAATATCGTCAAAGTAAGGTTCTTGAAATAAACCACCACGATTGTTCTAACTGTAACAAGCTGTGTAATCAGCAGATGTAATTATGAGTTCAAAATATATCATTTTTCAGACGATATGGTGAAAAAGAGGAAACGAGTAGTATAGAAAGCAGCAATTTTGAGGATGCGTGGGGTGTGTTTGAAGGACCATCCGTGGTCCGAATGCGTAGTGTTAGGTGTCAAAGTGAAGCTCTGGTGATGTAAACCACGACTTGAGGGATGTCCATGTCATATGTGACGTCATTGCTGACGTCAGCAGTAGTAGTACCCAAAGTGGGCATTTTGGGTGGTGCGAAGGAAGGTGTTTGAGATAGAGATGGACCATCCATGGTTCGAATGTATCGTGCGAGATGACAAAGTGAAGCTCTCGTGGTGTAGACTACGACTTGAGGGATGTCCATGTCATCTGTGATGTCATTGTTGACGTCATTAGTAGGTGTAGTACCCAAAGTGGGTCTAATGGGGGTGCGAAGGAAAGTGTTTGGGGTAGAGATGGGCCATCCGTGGATCGAATGCGTCGTGTGAGGTCTTGGAGCAACGACCGCCAATGCCAAGCTTAACGCTTCAACACCCTGGTGAAATAGCTCAGAAGCTCTGATTTTCTAGATATTTTATGGAATTGTCACTAATTCATCAAAATGCAGTGACGCTCGTCAGCGCCCGTTGTTACGACCTAACACCCTATCCGTATGCCTTAACGCCCGTCTCAACGCCTTAACACCCGTCTCAACGCCTTAACGCCTTATCCTAACGTGCACATATCAGTCAATCGGCAGGCTGGGGAAGTAGCCAATCAGTGCAGCCATAAGGGCATTCACGGCGTACACACCGTGACATGTAAAAGCATGTAACAAAATGTAGCACTATATATGACTCTTTATGTTCATCATAATCAACGTTGGTCAGGATGGCCGAGTGGTCTAAGAGGCCAGTCTACATATTTGGGACGTGGGTTCGAATCCCACTTCTGACACACACCTGTTTCGTTATTCTTCGCCATGTTGCAAAACCATTGTACAAATATAGCACAATATATGAATCATTATGACCACGATAACCAGCTTTGGTCAGGATGGCCGAGTGGTCTAAGGTGCCAGTCTCAAGATCTATGAAATTGTCTTCCCCGGGGTATGGGTATACTGGTCTGCAGATGCGGGCGTGGGTTCGAATCCCACTCCTGACTCGCACCATTTACTGGTCACACGGAGTCATAGAAAGAAGAATGTTGTTGAGATAGTGTAGTCTCTCAATTTCGGGTAAATAAAAGTCAACGAAATTAACCCAGTTTAGTGTTACAGAAATCAGAAACTATCAGGGTTAATTTTTTGGGGAATTTTCTGGAAAATTATTTATAGATCACTTGGGAGTAGTAGAGAAAGGGGAGGTTCGGGGGTGCAAACAAGCGCGTTTGGAGAGGCGGCCATGTTCACTCTAGCTACCTGTTAGAGTTACCTCAGCGTATCCCGAAGTGACATCACAGAGGTCATATGCAAATTTTTAGGTCAACTTGGGGTCGCGGTGGACCAACGCCTCAATACCTATGTTAATGACTTAACGCTTTATTTTAACGCCATAACGCCCTAGCAAACGCCCTGACGCCATGATGTAGAAAGATGAGAGAACAACAAGAATGACAGGTCAATCATGTTATTAGTCCCTCCAGTACATCATACCCACGCTGGGGGAGCCGCGTTGGGTATGTTTAAAATTCAAGTAGGCTCTTATCCAATTAGAAATCGTCATTTGAGAAAGTTTAATCTTCAGTCATAATCGCTTTTGGCCTAAGCGTCGTCAGGCAGGCAAGGATACTGTAACGGCAGCATGTCCTGAAACACTTGTTTGCACATTTGGAGCGTAGAAAGTAGGGTGGTCATTCTTGAGGTGCACAGGGATATATTTGAGAGATTGAGGTTCTATATCTCATCCAAAGATGAAGGGTAGGGTGTCATCTTGAAGCTCTCGTGGTGAAGACCACGACTTGAGTGATTCCCATGTCATCTGCGACATCATTGGTGACGTCATCAGTACGAATGGTGGCGAAATTTTGATTAGTCGACCAATACATATGGACTGATAATCCCTATATGTACAGACACCACCACCACCACACACCACCACCCCCAAGCGTTGACGCCCGTCATCGCTCGGTGGTGGTGGTAGCTCCCCTAGGGCCGAGCTCTTGGATCGGAGCGCTCGGGCCTGTTGGAGTCTGAGCTTGGAGCTCTTGGAGGGCAGAGCTCAGAAGTGACGTCATCGTAGGCATGCGCACACCAGGGTAGCTAACTGCAGAGATAATCTAGGCAGTGCGTTGTTTACAGATTTCACAAGCTTCCTGAATGTTTACATGCACCGATACACTGTACGTAAACTGAGTATGTGGTGAATAAAACATTATTTATTCATTAAAAGGTTATGGCAGCTGATAAAGTGAACTAATTAGACTGTGATGTATTAACCTCACAAAATATAAGAGATAGGTTGCTGTTTATTGTATCTCGATAAAAAATTGTGTTAAACTGATGAAAATGTCCAAACATAATTCTCAATTTGGTGACCATTTTGAATTTATCAGAGCTGGACTATACTGTCACGGTACATATACTAAACATCAGTATCATGTGCCTTTTATGTAAAAGTTTTCACTATATGAAATAGAAATGCGTACAAAGGGTAGGTGGTTAGTTTAACCCTATCTGGCCTGGGCTTTTTGGGACCTGTTGTGGCCTTGAGGGGGGGAGGCGGGGGCGAAATGGCTCCCCTCTAATTATTTTTCTGACCTCTTGAGCTAGAGGGCTGAAACTTAGCACACTATACCCTTGGGTCAACCTCTACCAGAAAATGTGAACAAAATCGAAGATGGCCGCTTTGATGACGTCACAGTGACGTCATTTTCAAAAACGGCAATTTTTGGTCGATTTTTCAGTCAGATTTTCTGAATTTTTTATTTATGCAATTTCTCCTAAATATCTGCATGATAAATTAGTAAATATTAATGAGATGTGAAATAAAATAGGTTTTGCCCGCTTTTCGTCGAGAAAAAGCAGAAATTTTGAAGAAATATGAAAACACATCCCTTTTCTGGGACTCCACGTGGCCGCCATCTTGAATTTGCCCATGATCCTCTGCTCGGGGGGTTATGCAAATATGCTCAAAATGATCCCAATATAATAAACTATAAAGTCACTGAGTCTCAGCTCTCCATTTTTTGTCGTTCCGGAGATAGAGCCAGGCCAGGTAGGGTCAAGTCAACACATTTTAATCCCTCCCCACCCCCTTTCCAAATTACAACTTAAAACCCATCCCATGCAGAGTTCAGCTTGCAGCCGCAGATTTTCTGAGTCCTGGGACGATCACAAATCAGCATGCAAAAGATAATGCTTTTGTCACAAATGTAAATAACTTTCGATTATTTTACGGTAAGCCACTCGACTATATATCACCGGTGAGTTCTGAGCGTTTCCCCCGAATAAATAGGAGCATAATGATTCTATATGGTTCTATATTTTCACATATGTTTCCCATGAGCAAGCATCGATATTGAAAATATCGCTCCTTATGTTTGACTCCGTTTGAATGTCTGGTTTAACACATACAAATCCGACATATAACACATCACGTCACGTGGTGCACTCGTGACGATAATGTCTGATTTTAGATATATATATATTAAAACTCCACCTTAAACAGTATAAGCTCAATCACATGAACAGATGATGGTCAGTTTAGCACACCTACATGTATAAATGAATCATGTGAATTATATAATTATAGTATAGTATACTATAAATATATAATTCACATTCGTTTATTTTACATGTATATCAATTTAAGACATTATTTCTACGTGAAATCACATTGTTAGCTGATCCCTCAATACATATGTTTTTGTAGTTTTCAGGGGGGGGGGGGGGGGGGGGCGTAGCGCCGACCGTTAATTTATCAAAATATGTCCAGTGCGTAACGATCAACTATTAACTCTAGTATCCATTTGTTATGTAGTTCCCGGTGAAAATGTGGTAACAGTTAATATAGATAAGTGATTGGACATATCCATTTGTCAACACTGACTTCTTCTCCACGAGGGGTCCTCAGTGCACTGTCTTGACCTGGACGTAGATAATGAATGTTGGAGACAAACAGAGAACCAAACACAGTGGCTGTGTGTAGAGAGAAGGATCGTTGATTTACGGAATTACACAAGAAAATAGAAAACAATAAGACAGAAGCCGCCTGTGTTAACGAAATTTGGCAGACTCCTTCCGTTATACATAGTCAACAAAATCTGCGAAGTTTATCAAAATCACCATCATGACGAGCGAGAAAATTAACAACATTTGTCTCTTGTAGCCCGCTCAGATGTGTCAAAGACCGACGATAAATCGGCGTTATGGTTGTGATGCGATTTCAGAAAAAATACATTCTTTGTCACCGTGGAATGGACATTCCAACAAGACCGTGTAGTCCTTCTAATATGTCTTAGTTGTTTATTTTATTAACAGGAAACCACGACAATGTTACATTGTAATAAATGAAATAAAGAAATTATTATACACCTATTATGGATGAATGGATGGATGTACTTGGGCACTCCATCGCACCGCGATGGGCACAGGTCGTGCGAACACGCCGTGCAACCCGTTTCCCCCAATCCGCCCTACACATGATCCCTCTTAACAGTGTCACATAGAAATTATATATACCCGGTGTATGGGTCTTTTATGAACCTCTATGTCAATTGCCGGTCTACCCTCAAATCCACCATCTGTGAATATAACCTGTGTATGAGATCGTCCTCGTCACCAGG
Organism: Hanleya hanleyi; assembly: GCA_036873755.1. Classification (NCBI taxonomy): domain Eukaryota; kingdom Metazoa; phylum Mollusca; class Polyplacophora; order Lepidopleurida; family Hanleyidae; genus Hanleya; species Hanleya hanleyi. Next base: position 5,466 of record JAVTVY010027731.1, read on the forward strand.
AGGACGGGTCTAATAATTCCCATATCCTGTGTTGTATATCTTCGCTGTATACGTTTTCACGGCGTAAAACGTTCTATAGTTTTACCGTTTGATAATCGGGGTAGTTTTCAATCATATTGAACTTTTTTTACATACATATACACTTTTAAAACGCAAATGTTAGATTTAACAATTAGAGGGTTGGAGGAGGGAAAGCATTTAGAAAGTGTTGTTTCACCACTTTTAAGTGTTGGATGCAAAAGCTTAAAATGTTGCATTTAACACTTAAAAGTGGTGAATAGAACACTTTCTAAATGTTTTCCCTCCTCCAACCCTCTAGATGTTAAATCTAACATTTGCGTTTTGAGAGTAGGCCTCTCATAATTCTAATACCCCCGACCAACCATTAATTATGACAATACACTTAATCCGTTTTTGTGTTTATAACTGTGCGTGTGTGTGTTCGCGAGAATTATATAATTATAGACACCGAATCACCTTGAGATATCAAACTACGACTTTGAATTCCGAACAATATGTACCGGCCTAGGATTATGATAATAGGTACAAGATGTACCTAACCTCAATCTGACAAAACAAATTCAAAATGCCTCAATGGCCTGATGGGCTACAATGAAAAGCGGCAGGGTAAACGCCCCCCCCCCCCCCCCCGCCACCTCTCCTCAGCTCTCCTCACCACCCCTCACCAATACGAAGAATTCTGCCATTGAGCAGATATAACCTCTTCCCCACCCGCCAGTTTGTAAACGTCGTAAATATTTAGTAGGTCATATCGTACTTCACCTCAAGTTTTCTCTATTATTTCATGATACATGAACCAACTTCGTAAAGAACAGATTTACTCAGCAAATGAGATTAGATCCGCAACGTATTTGTACTTCTGCACCCTTTGTGCTGATTTCCGCTCATATTTGGTGATTAACAGCAGATATTGATAGCTGAACACTGGTATCGTCTGCGCGTCACCGATAATCTCGATAAGCGAAAGACCCGTTCCTCCGTGAGAACATTTATCTCTACCGGTGCATCAAAGACTGACCGCTAAGATATGGTCGGCGATTTAATAATTTGTCACCAACAGTGGAATCACATCTCGGAGTCCTAAACGATGATTTTAGCAAACGTCACCAGTATCAGTAGTTTAAGGGGACGGGGAAACTGGTGACGATAAGGAAAATCAGCAGTACGGGTTAGTGTCAAAACGGAACGCACAATAGCACTAGTGGTGACGTTTTCTTGAAATCATCGCTTTCGTCAAAAAAAGAGCAGTAGGAAAACGGAGCTAGTTACTGGTGATTTTTTGGCACTTTGTCACCACAGCTGGTTCACAGTGATAGGTGATTAACTCGTCCGGGACTATGTCGCTAGGCAGAGTGGCTGATGGATCCCAATCTGAAAGTTAAAAAAAATTATCTTAATTGCAATTCTTTCCACAACCACCTACAGTTTAAGACTTATACAGAGTCCAGTCCTGAGACAAAACGTGATTACCGCAATGCCCGTATACAATAGAGGTTGTGAAAATTAATGGGTTGTGTCATTAGCAGTTGTCAGGTCGCTAGTTATTGACGCAATGCAATTGTTGCAATAGCAAGCGATTGTGTCCATCTAAACAAGTTGTAGTGAACCAGTCGACCCTTGCCGCCACAAATGGAGATTCAAAGGTATATCACGCGTGATGTAGGCGCTAGGAGTAATTGTCTAGTACACATGATGGTCCGCCACTCTGCAGTGATTGTCGACCCTGGTCAAGCGAAGTTGGAATTATAATTGGGGCTGTGTTCAGTGACACATAAGACTTCGGATTTGCGGTAAAAATAAATGATTCTATATCGAAGCTTCACATGAATTTTTCTTGACTTTATTGTCGCAAAGTCATTGTTGCAATAGCAAGCGATTCTGCAGATCTAAACAAGTTGTGGTGAGCCAGTCGACCCTTATTGCCACACATGGAGATTCAAAGGTACATCACGCATGATGTAAGCGCTAGGAATAATTGTGTAGTATACATGAATGATGGCCCGCCACTCTGCAGTGATTGTCGGCCCTGCATACAGCAAGCAAGGTTTCCCTCAATAAAATTAGCCCCCCACCGAGGAATGATTGCCCGGCATGATGGCCCGCCCCTACAAACGATCTATCGGCTCCCATGAATAATTGACCCAGTGATAAGAGTTACAGTTCGATACTCAGGAAAGGTTGTCCGCCCATACGAATGGTTGACTGACATATACAGTACGCCCACTTTCCAGTTCCCGATTGTCCACGGATGGTGACTGGATCCTACCGGTAGGATAGCTGTAGGGTCCGCGGATGATGTCTGGATGATTTCAAAAATCATACGCGGATCCTCCCGCCATCATCCACGGACCATATGCGGATGATCCGCGGATCATCCACGGATCATCTGACCATCATCCACGGACCCTCCGCGTACCATACGCGGATTGTTTTAGAACGGCGCGTCAGCCTATACTCTTTCACCAAACATGATACGGTCAGACAAGTTGAGCGAATTCATGTTTTGTCTTTTGTTAGATTGAGAATATGTTCGACAAAACAATAAGTTATAACTCGGCTATAATGAAATTGACACCTACGACTATATAAAATCTCATTCGCAAAGACAATGGATTATGTTAAAAAACCCCACCAGAAATAGATCAGAAATAGACCGCTTCCTTGGCGAGATCGGCTTTGTCGAATTATTACCGCTTAGCAAACTCTCGCTGCGTCACACTCGTCCTGTGCCACGTGGGTTTAAACTTTCTTGACGACCCCACGGTCTTCAATCACATCGTCGTAAAATACTGTTACTTATTTGGATGTTTAACTCTCAACATTTCCCTAACAGAAGACAGTACAGAGAATATCCACGATCAAAACTGAAAGACTGGCAATTGTAAACAGGTCTCCCCATGCCGATAGCCAATCGGCGACGGCCTCTCTTCAGCCTTTTGGAGATACTCCAAGCACGTGATTTTTATATGATTTTCGTTTTCTACCTCCGTATAAATTCTTTAAATAATGTGGATCTCATTCCGTATAGTTACATATTGGAAATAATTGTGACGAAAACGAAGATTTTTCAATTAATAAATAATGAATACTGGTAATGTATTTAACGATTTCAATATTAAAATCAAATTTGAGAAATGTGTGCTTAGGAGATTTTGCCTACATAACGTAATAATTTAGCACCTATTCGATTCTCACCACCAGCCATGACATTGTATTGTATCATATACTAGAATGTACCTGACATCCTGTCCACCACTGTACAATTCTATTTTCACTCCTAAGATCAGTGAATCTGGTCTGGGAGTAATCAAGTATACAGTATTCACAAATTGGTTTACTTCTTAAAGATACATAAAATCAGATTTCCCTGACAATTAAATTAATGTACACGACCAACACACAAACACACTTCAAATTTTTCTTAAACTTCGAACATTTCTGAAGGGAAGCCTTTGTATTGGAATACCAAATCGTAATATATATATATATAGTATCTTATATCCAACTAGCAGATTCTCCATACTTGACAGACTTCATCAATAGTACTCTTTCTGCAATGAAATGATCTACAAGGGAGCCGTTTTAGGCTCATTATTTCATTTCTCCAGACCGCTGAAGTGAAACACATATTAACCAAGTAGCACGAGGGAGCCGTAGAATACTCATTATTTCATTTGTTTAGACCGATGAAGTGAAACACAAACAAACTACCGTAAAGACCAGTTAATTCATTTCTTTAGACAAGGAAGCAATGTTGCCTTCATTTCTAGAATTATTTTGTTCGTGGGTATTCAAAACAAGGATAATCTGTATCTCCTTGTATATATTCACAAGTTAATTGCTGTTGAATCAAAGAAGTTTTGTGTTTAAAATTATAGTTCTACTGGATATTTCAGATAAGAGGTTCCCTGTCGGAGCTATAGGCACCTTCGTGCAGTGTTAACAATTCAGATGCGAGCCAACAAACCTGGGGATGTATATGATGGAAATAAAAGTAGAATTCCACATTATTTCTCATTTTTCTGTCTTATTTCGTACTACCATTGGTATCTCTTTTCTTTCTGCTATGTGGGATCTTTACGCGAGCTGTTAAATCGAATCGTTTCTAACCAGCGGTCGTCCGCATCGTTTGCATGTTATGGCGAAATCCTATTCACAAAAGAATCGTTTAGGCTGAATGCATTTTGTTAAGGAGACTACCTTCTGAGTAATTAATTATTTGGTTTCTCATATATTATATATTCTTGTCAAGATGTTCGGGGCAATTGAATATACTGTCGTATACATTCTTTAACCGTATGGGAAGCTGCCCGAAAACATCAATTTCCACAGTTAATGTTTGCATGCATATGTTCTTTATGAATCAAGAAGGAAGGCACCCCAACAATCCAATCTCCAAAATTAAACTCAAAATCTTTTTTTTTTTAGAACTTTAGAGAAGGGAAAATGGCCTCTGATTTCAAAATCAAAAGTCTGTAGACTACCTAATTAACCTTGCAGACCGTACATCTATATTTGCGTTAGCTGTACCATGCAATATACCAGCGAAGACATATAGATGAGGCGTATTACATCCACTGGTTTCAGGGTATCATTAAGGGATCGGTATCAAAAGTAAAATAAAATAAAAGTAACTCCGAAAATGGAAGTCATTGTGATATAATATTCTATATTTGAGCTGTGATTATATCATCGTCACTTCAAAAGTGAAGATCGATAACTTTCAGGAGATAATCGCATGATTTATCTGGCTACTATTATCAAGCTCTCGGTTACGAACTGAAGCCGGAAGTTCCCCCCCCCCCCGGAAGAAAGAATGGGTACAATCAAAGTTTACGTCAACTTTACTATAGAAATAATGCATTGGACTAACGTGACGATGAGTATATTAGAAAGTGGTAAGTATGCGTAATTGGAATAAAATAAAAAAAAAACCCAAAAACAATAAAATGGGATCTACTATTATAAAACCATAATCAATGGATTACTATTATCTTTCTGATAAAGTCAATTACTGAAATAGATTTATACGAAACTGTACAATAATCTCCGCTATATATATTTCAAATTATGTATTTTTATTTGTTTTAAAATATATATATAGTGCTTGTAAATTTATGAATTGATTCAGAAATTTGTATATGGATAAATAAAGCATCTTGTTTATGAGCATCGAAGTCGGAAGTGACACAAAGTGCAATCAACGTATTAACAACAGAATAGACTGGTGAACATACGCAGACAAAAGGTAGTTTGATGAAACAAAACAGTTTCTGTGAAAGTTGAAATTCAACTGAACAATTAAATAAATAAGTCAACCAGAATGGCAAGTGGCGAAAATAATTTTGCATGCGGAGGTGGACACAATATACTATTTCAACAGCGTTACTTACCAAGGATTCCCTTTTCTCTGACATTGACAGAATTAATCAAAGATTATGAAGATACAATAGCAAAAAAAATCTCCAGATGTGAATAAAAGTGAAGTTGCGAATAGAAACCATACTTTCACAGAGTAAATTTTATTAGAAAAGCGCGGCATTAGTCTGATCAAATAAATATTACTTTTATTA
>JAVTVY010027732.1:0-10528 GCA_036873755.1 Hanleya hanleyi
GGTGAATATAAAACGAAGAGCTCGCGCCAGGTGACGTAACCGCTTAGGGAATGAGCCTGCTAGTAAGTGAGGCATGTGGTCTTTGTTATTCAAGAATTCAGCGTCTTGCGTGGCAAGCGCGAGACAGGTGGGTATAAATACTAAGCGCTGCAGTTATCGAGTCCAGGCCAACGACATGGCCGCGCTGTACGATTGTATATTTCCGACCTTTGAATAACAATACTTTAAATGTTTTATTTTATGTGCAAAACTTGCGGTTGCTTTTTATTGTCATTCCAGTTGCTGCGACCGATATCACGGAAGTTGGCTGGCTTGCATCAATTGCTCTATTTAAGAGGCGGGTGGGAGTCCGCCATCCTGATCGGAGACGCTTGGTAGCTTAGCTACGGGCATAGGGTTCAGAGTTTTCTCCAAAGAAGAGTTTTATCTCTGTTTTACCTGGGCGGCACCCGGTGTCGGTGAAGGTCGTCCCTTTTATTATCGGAGCTGACGCGAATCCGTATTTGTAAAATTCAGTCTCCATTTGATTTGTTTCACAAAATTTCTTACGTGTTTCTCTCAATCATATGTAATATCAATCATTTGTATCATTTGATGTGAGCCAAATTCCTGTTATCATCTCTACTCCATCGACATTGCCCGCCGTCAAAGAGTCTCCTTGTTTGCAGTTAAATGATGGTATTACCACTCTTATAGTTGGAGATTCCATAGTGCGGAACATTGACGAGTCTATAATGGCTAGGAATCCCGGCGAACGTGTTAAGGTCAGCTCTGTGTCTCGTCAGTCTGTAGCTGGCCTGGGTCAGTGGGTTCAAAATCAGCGTGTCATCTTGGCAAGACCATGGAGCCTACACGAGTCTCTTGTAGGCTCCATGGCAAGACGTCGTGTTGTGGTGCATGTTGGGATAAACGATTGCAAGCGTTACTCCACTGTCAAAGAGAAGAACTACACATCTTGATCAACAACCTACAACATATTTTCCCCAAAGCTGATCTTGAGTTCTCCTCCGTTATCCCTTCTAAAGGTCACGGGCACATTAACGAGTTCGTCTTCTCCTTAAATGCAACTCTTCGATCTTGCCTACAAAAACGAGGCCTGCACTTTATTGATCACACTCGTTTCTTTGCGACAGAATTTGGTGCACCGAGGAAGAAGTTATACAACGATTTAATTCATCCAAGCAGCCTTGACACTAGTACATTAGCAAAGAATATCAAGTGACCAGGAAGGGTCTCCTCGCCGATGTCTGAAAAGGACAAGTATGAATCAAATGCGGGTTATGGTACACACACCACATACTTGCAAAAATCTGCAAGAATCAGCTACATATCGCAAGTCTGTGCCATGGCAATAACAACCACAGCAACCCAACCATTCCGCATATGTACCTATAACCAACCATGTTTTCAATACTTCAGGGTACCGTAGGTCTGACTCACACTTACCTGAAATTCATACCCAGACGACAAATACATGTAGGAACCCCTTTATGATGTGTCCCTCTGCTCCAAACAGCCAGGCTCACTACCGTGACCAAGGATTATCTCCATCAGGTCAATCATTGCCTGAGATTCCCGAATTTCACAGCATGGTCCCGCAAACACCTGTATCTTCTAATCTACCCACAGAGGTTTCCACGGTCATAAGGATAATAATGTGAACGCATCACACTATAGACCAACCTCCAAACAGTAATTTGTGGTCAGGACCAACATCCCATCCTCCGCTGACGGCGCTAAAGCAGTTACTGCTCCAGGCAGCTAACTCCCTGTCTGACTATTAACGTCTGAGTTAATGTCTGGTCTACTTATTTATCCTCAGATATCACTTGTACTTTTGCTATCACTTTGTCTCTGCATGATATAACTGTGTTTTTGAGTATGTATTATTTGTGTAACTGTGTTTATGAGTGAATTATTTGTGTACCTTGGTTCCTCAATAGGACACCCAGCCTAGTCTCGTTATGCATACGCACTTACGATACACCTCTTGAAATGTTTCTGGACTTTTGCAAAAAATTGAACGATAATGACTTTCTCTCATCTGTAATGGATTTTGATAAGTGTGGTTGAATCGTGGCATACGAAACCACAGAAGGACGATTTAACTATCCCAAGTTATGAATTTTATGAATTGTGTAGACCCTTAGGCGAATCTAAGAGAGGTAATGTGTTTTATTTCAAGTCCGCACTTAAGAAATATGTTAGTCTAGTTAAAAAAACTAAATAGGTTTTATAGGTTTAAGTCCGTAAGGCTCTTTTTGGGCTAGACAAGGATGTTATTTTGGGCACAAACCTATGTGCCCCCAGTTAATTCCACCCATTGGATCCACAAAGTATGTAACCCTTTTAGTGATATTTCACAGCTGAGTTTGAAATTCAGCAATGATTTTCATGTCATATTAAGTGGAGATCTCAATGCGCGAACTGCCAGTCTGTGTGATTATATACCATCGGATGCTGACACACATGTACCATTACCCGACAGTTGCCTTCTTGACTCCGCAAAAACGCGCCAAAACTTTGATTATAAAATTAGCAGCTTTGGCAGGCAGCTCATTTAGATCTGTATTATGGCGCAATTACGAATTGTGAACGGTCGCACTCGATGTGACCTTTTGTGTTCCTTAACTACATATCAGTATCATGGGACCAGCGTTGTTGATTATGTGATCGTATCTGAGCCATTTCTGTACATGTTCCAGTATTTTGCAGTCCGTCCTTTTTCACACCTCTCAGATCATTTTCAGCTGATAGCAAAAATCAACTGTACTCAAGTTTCGTCAGCCAAGTGAAAATATAAATATGAACCGGCCTCGCTCAAACGGAAATGGGTCGAGTCCAGTCGTCTGCAGTTAACTCACCTGGCACATTGAGTTTTTGAAATGAGTTTCTATTGCACACCTATCCTGAAAATGAGGTCGGTATTGAAGCTGTAACAATCGTACATGATGCTTTAGAGAGAATAGCTACATGTTCCTTCCAAACGTTTCGTGTCCGTCTGTCCAAGAAGCCCCGAAAGAAGCGAAAGTGGTATGATCAAGACTGTTTAGTGTACAAAAAAATCATGATGAAAGCCAAAGACTTTGTAAATAAAAACCTAAATTCTCTTCAGGTCATTCAAACATTTTATTCGGCCAAAAAGAAATACAAACAACTTACAAAATACAAAGCGCGAAGCTTTTTCGGGAAACTAATGCTGCAGTTCGATGAAATGCGCGAGGACAATCCTACAGAGTACTGGCGCATTGTCAAGAAAATGTGATCGTCCCCATTGACTTCATAGAACGATCAATTTCTCCAAAAATGAGATCGTGATATGGATCTCAATTGACCTATTACGGCCTCTGAAATTCGAGATGCTTTTAAATCTACTAAAAATAAGAAAAGCTCAGATAAAAATGGCATTCCCAATGAACTGCTGAAAACTTTAATATCCATCAAAATAGACCATTTTCTTAAACTATTCAGCCTCATTCTGAACAGTGGATAATTTCCTGCATCATGGGCTGCCTCTACAGTTAAAAAAAATTTGTTTCATGCAAGAGTTAAAGTAACACTGTTACATGTATGTTATATTGCATTGTTCATCTGTTGTTTTGCACTGCCCGTATGCAAATAAAGAAACTTCAAACTACATGTACAACTAAACTCTATCGTATTTAATAAGAAACTCCGGGTAGCACTGTTCAGTGGAGTACACCACAAATTCTCTGAATAATTTGATACTCTGGAAAACAATAGAGTCAAAGAAATCGGAGTGAATACAGCCACGTTTCATACATCCACTCGTACAGGGCGGTCTCGTATATTTGGGAGGATTCGGGTTTTCACAAGCGAAGATTTGGCCCATCGTCATTCGCAATAGCACCATCTGCAATCCTTGGCCATTGCTTCTGTTTGAACGTTTATCTGGAGAGAAAAGAGAACAAGACATATGAACGCATGAAGTATGAAGACTCAAATTTTACAAACAAAAACACCAGTCTTGCCACAATTTTGTTGTGTACTGGTTCAGTATTATGGCTCAATGGAAATATTTTTACTCGTGACCTTAGAAAATGTAAGTCAAGGTCATTCTTCTACTATACAGGTTCGTACACAATGAAGCTCTCAATTTTCAATGTCTTTTCAAGTTAACACATTTACTTCCTGTTTTCAAGGCATATTACTTTCATTGAAGCCATACAGATCAATTTTCTTATTGTAATATGAGTATGAATGTCTTGTCAACAAATGTATTATTCATACATTGTCTTTCGAACAGACTTGGAAATTCTTTTTGGATGATTAAAGAATATATCACTATGATGGGGTTGATTTCACCATCTGATAGCAAAGGACAGTACAAATTTGAGCTACAACATGACAAATGAATTGACAATGTGAACAGGAATTCCCATTTTCAATGTTTTGAGCAAAATTTTGTATCTTTCAAGGCCTTGAATTCTGAATTGTCATTTTCGATGATTTTCAAGGTAGTGACTACAAACCCCGACTATATAGGGCCTAAGGGAGCTTCTTCAAATTGTGGAATGCTAGGCACTGGCACACGGCTTTCCAAACAGAATGGCATGGTGTGCCGAGTTGGAACTCCAAGAAACTCCAAGACATATATTTTTTCAGCAAAGAAAGGATGGCTTATGGCATGCCATACAATAATACAGAGGGAATGGCATATGCCATTCCAATTGGAGCTCCTCTCCATACTGATCAGAACTAGTAGGCATGGTGTATCCCATACGAAACACATCATATGCCATTCCTATCAAGGAACTCATGCCCTAAATTAAAGAAGCTCAGCTAATGGACTGGAACAAAAACAAGAAGTGCAGGGCCATAGCCATGAAATGTTGAAAGGGGGATGTCAGGCCGTGTGTTTTGAGGGGAGTGATCACTAGAGCTCAAACGAATGGAGAATTCTGGCATTCGAAGCTTCAGCAGTACTATTCAAATAGTATTCAAACTTTTATTTGCAAGTCTGGAACACCAGGTGACGCAGTAGCCAATCCGTCGACTGACATTGGCTGGCAAACAAGTTTATAGCTTCCTGTATTATTTGATTTAATTACCCCAAATAATAGATATACGGTACCATTGAAGAGTGATTATGGTCATCCAGCCATTGTTCTTGAGAAATTAATCGACAAAATTGATCGCCAGTTGTGAATAACAACAACATTGCCTTGTGCAGCATACAAAACATGAGGGTGAGACTCACAAAACGCCTCGGCTTCCCCTAAGCAATTGAGAAATATTCTGAGAATGCGCAACATATTATGGCTATACTAATCATCCAGAATTATCCTTCTTAGAAAATATCATCAATTATGCATCTATATAACAGCTGCATTCAAGAATACATATCGCAAAATCATATCTAGATTAATACACAAAAAGGGTCCTAACTCTGTAAAATGAGGGCCAAGACGAATACTTTCAGGTACGCTTGTAGAATACAAGTAGATAAATAAGTTTCCAAAATTGGTAGCTGTTCTTCAGAAATAACTGGTTACACTCAGCACCTGAAAAGATAGCTCCAAAGTAAGGGCCAGACGAGATTTTTTTTGGTGTTTCAAAATACAAACGATAACAGCACCTAATGAACACTGATCGGGTATTGTCTCAAACATGACTACAAAAATTGAGACATCCGAAAAAACAAAATAAAATATGGACCGAGACAACTAATATTTTTCTAGGCATCTGGACTACAACTGGATAAAAAAGTTTCCTCATAACCTGGTAGCTGTACCATACGCAATTAATTACAGATAACTGATTACATCCAAGAATATAAATCAGAGATAACTGCACCCGAAAAGGGCATAACTCGAGTAATTTTTTGTTGGATTCTAGAATACAACGATATATATGAGTTAATAAACTCTGTGAAATATGGGCCGAGGGAAATCACTTTCGAATGGTGGCTGACTTAGCAATAGATAAATTAATGTTCAAAATTTGGTGATTGTATCTCAAGCGATTTTGCCTAGAATGTATGTAAGTTATCTCGGATTGGGAACTTTCAAAAATCAAAATGCCTGAGCTAAATGTAACCATTCGGCTCGTATCGGTAATGAGTACAGGTATCAGGATTCTTCTGACAGCTTTATTGCGTCGAGTAAGCGATGGAATATTCAATTTCAGTCAAGGGAGAGAGTGGAGTAAGTCACAAATGAGTGAAATCTCGAGACGAGGTACCCACATACAAAATTTGGAAAGAATCCGTTCAGTTTTTTTGGTTAATTTCCGGAAACGAAATTATAACTTTGTCTCCATGTGGCACCTCCTATGGGCGGATCGAGGTGAAAAACAATCCCAAGCGAGATCTTGAGGCGAGGCACCCACATACCAAATTTGAAAAGAATCCGTTCCGTTTTTCAGAAGTTATTGTCCAGAAACAAAGTCGCACGGACGAACGGACAGACCCCAGAACTATAATCCCCCTTTCATGCCTTTATCCCTTTTGGCATCGGGGGACGACACCCGGAGGCTTAATTTTTAAACAATTTTCCAAAGTTACTTTTATGTACAAATTAACAAGGATAAATTTGGGAACATGTTTAAAATTCATTGTCAACGGTATGGTTAGAAATTAATTGCCTATATCAATATTTGTATGGTTGTAGTTCTGTGTTTTTCAGGGGTTTATTCCATATTGTGTATAATTTACACTGACCAACAGTGACACAGCCTATAATGGTAAGGATTTCACTTTATTACCGTGTTTCATGCTTGCACTGCACAGGCAATGACATTATCTTCAGCATTCCAAATAAACTGTAACGACAACAACAACAACAACAACAACAACAGCAACAACATTCAGTTCACTAAGCCCTTGCAGAGTTCATCGTGGCTCTCTTGTTATTTTTAAACATCAAGGTCTGTGTGGTTCGCATTCGTTGCATTTATATAAGAAAAATAGACCACAGAGGTTCACATCCCCTGCCAATTGTATGTACCAGTTCCAGTAGATTAGCTTACACGATTGGTACCACTGCTGTACATGGTGAAGCATGATCTACTATTACCAGGGTACCAGATTACACAAAAATAGATTACAGAGGTTCACATATCCCCTGCCAGTTGTATGTATGTGCCAGTTCCAGTAGATTAGCTTACACGATTGGTACCACTGCTGTACATGATGAAGCGTAATCTACTATTACTAGGGTACCAGATTACACAAAAATAGATTACAGAGGTTCACATATCCCCTGCCAGTTGTATGTGGAAGTTCCAGTAGATTAGCTTACACGATTGGTACCACTGCTGTACATGGTGAAGCATGATCTACTATTACCAGGGTACCAGATTACACAACTTGTACCACTGCTGCGAGTGTACCTCTATAGTCTATTTGTTTTTCCTTGGCCTTTTGGTTTGGCATATTTGAGGCCATGCATATATGCAGTTGGCCAATTTTCCCTCTCTCACAAGACAATAGCCAAATCGAAAAAGGTTGGTTTACCATGATCAACCCATTCGCAACTTCTACCCTTACCAAAAAATCTTGTAAGATCTTGTAGGATTTGAAATTTTCTTACAAGATCTTGTAAGATCTTACAAGACAGTTTTTTTGTCCTACACGATCTTACAAGATCCTGAAGGACAAAGCTGGCTGTCCTACAAGATCTTGTAAGATCCTGCAGGACAGCTGTCCTACATGATCTTGTAAGAATAAGTTTGCCTGTAGGACAAAACATCAGTTTGCTTTTGGAAAGTATTTTTACAACACAGTTTTACAGAATTTCCACAACATTGGATCTCCAGTTGAAGATATTCCTACGAAGTAGGCTACAGATCGCAAATTGTCCGGTAATGAGTGAGTGAGTCAGTCCATCCGAATCCTTTCGTCGGCAAAATAAGGAGAACCGTTGACATTAGAACCTTGATTTTTGGCAGGAACGTGCATTAGGGCATTGTTACCAGCAAGTTCTGATCTGAAATAATTCTGATTAAAATTAGATTTATAATTAACACTTCAGTATATTGTTATATATATGTAAGCTGTAGCCTGTAACGTGTAGGCTATCCTGTTTCACATCCAAACTATGTATGTCATCATTGCCAAGAAAACTGTGGTCCGTTTTGCTCCAGCGTTTTATCGCATTTAATGAGTAGGCCTATCAGTTACACTCCGGCTAAAAATACCCTACTGCATATACCCTCAAAAATTCATCGCTGTTTGCACAACGAAGCTGAGGTGGTTTAACGTTATCATAAAGAAAATCAACGATCAACTGCCATAGAATATAATGTGAAACAAGGAAACCGGAATAGTACATTCATCAGATTGCCGATACCCAAAATGTGTTGTCTCATATATCTAAATAACAACGTGATGTAGAGAGACTATTTATTCGTCTTTGTACCGGTTATGCTCAGGAAAATCACATAGAATCATTATTATCTTGTGCATAAAAGGTGTTGGTCTCGAGTTGAATTACCGTAAACTACATAAATGCTACCTTTCTATACTATAGTACTATATATAAAAAATTGGTGTATTGTTGGGAAAATAATGTGATTTAAAAAGTTGTTTTGATCCTGGACAAGGGCACTAAAAACCACTAAAGAGATGTAGATGTATTTTCACACGTAAAGCTTGAAATCTAGTGAACTTATATTATTCAATCTGTTTCCTTAAAAAAAAATGTAAAACTAAATCGGTGATCGTTATTTATTTTGGAACGAAGGCGCATTAGGAGACTGTTACCAACAAGTTCTGAGCTGACCTATTTTTGATGGAAATTTCTGGTGATTTATGATGAAAATCAGTGCCCATCTTAATATAGGCAGGATTTCAACTGGGGGTGGGGATTTCCAAGAGTTCAGTTCGTGTTCGAGTCCTAATGCCTACTGTACTTCGTAGGTCCTGTGACGTTAGTCACACTGCTCATGTGGTTAGCACGTTCTCTTTTAAAAATGGCAGGCGTATTATCATGATATATACCAAAATTGCACTTCTCTCTACTGAATCAATCATAGGGAGAACCTCATCTGTTTCACTCAAGTAAGAAAATTGTTCTTGAAAATTAAAAAAAATCTATCTGAGAATAGTTTACCTTCAAACCTGATTGGGAAATTCTGTCAAAGTACTACATTTGTTTTTCAATATGTTATCTAAACGATGATACAAGTTATCAATATAACTGTTTTGGTGTTTGGATACAGCGACAAAATGCGACGAAACAACAACAACAGCAACAGCTTGAATTGAAAAATATACAAACTTTACGTAAGACTTCAGAGATCATATTAGTGACATATGGGTTTTCATTCGAATAAAATAAAGATATCAATAATATCAATCTCTACATAGTGTTATCAAAATAGTATCATATTTGTGTAAGAAATCTTGTTGAATTTAGATTTTATAATAAAATTAATAAGTTTAATAAATAATTAATTTATAATCAGTCCAATCCAAAGATTTTATAATAAAATTGGACATAATGAAGAAAATAATTTTAGAAGAGTAGGCCTACATCAGTTCTAACATGATTTTCAAGAAAAAATGTCAATGAATACTCTACCCTCTTCATTATCACCAATTATATACAGATAATATTATTCTATTTTAATGGTAGTCTATTACATTAGCAATTTACTTGCTGGCATTAATTCAACAATTTGAGGAGAGCTATCTCCCCTGTACCGGTATATTTTAATTGGCCACTAGTGGCGCCACCATGCTGTCATATGAGAACAACAACAGCAGAAAAACATGCAGACCAGAGTGCAAAAAGAAAGTTGATTTGTTCATGTTAAGCTGGAACTATTGAGGTTTAAAGAACTGTATTGCAGATGGTGATGAGTGAAGCTACATGTAATGATGGTAAGTAAGTTATAAATATAATTATAATGTTATAGCTTAATTAGCAAAACAATTCTAATTTCTAGTTAAACTCAGAACGTTGTAATGTGGACCCTCTATGAGCTTTAACTATCAACAAGTTTCTCTTCATATACTTGCCATATTAAACAATTGATACTCTTCTCAGTAACTACTGCAGCACTTCACCTTATATTTGCAGCCAAAATTAATGACTCATTTAGCCTGGAATTCACAAAGAAATATCCATAACTCGATCTGTCTGAAAAATCCTTTCAGATCTACCCAGGTTCATCAAGGCAGCCATTGTTGCATTGTCAGCTGGAAAAGCCCAGGCTTGGGGACCTCATGTGAAGATTGGCCATGCACCCCTGGAGGAAATCCCCCGGAGGGTGAGATATATAGGTTGTATCACACCACTGCTTGTGTATTTCCTGTTCATGTCAAACAGTAGGATTTAACTTGCTAGGAAGTTTGGTGGGGGGGGGGATGTTAGCTCTCAATAAATCAGTTGACATCCTCACTTGTTGTTTTGAAATGTTTATCGTTTCCTGCTTATATTTCCAGAAGATTTGAGAATATTTCCATACCAAAGTTCTGAAGAAATTGCAAAGGAATATTTATTTAAATAAATTAATAACAAATACACTGTTGGCATAACCGATATTTGCTATGATAAAAATG
>JAVTVY010027733.1:0-11339 GCA_036873755.1 Hanleya hanleyi
TTTCACCTATAATTCTCATCGATTCTATCGGCTTATCCACCTATATTTTTCTTCGTTTCTTTCCGCTTCTTTACCCATAATTCTCATCGTTTCTTTTAGCTTCTCCACCTACAAGTCTCGTCGTTTTTTTAGCTTCACCTCCTATAATTCTCATCGTTTCTTTCAGTTTCACCTATAATTCTCATCGATTCTATCGGCTTATCCACCTATATTTTTCTTCGTTTCTTTCCGCTTCTTTACCCATAATTCTCATCGTTTCTTTTAGCTTCTCTCCGCCTGTATATCTCATTGTCACTTTCAGCTTCTCCCCATAAATTATCATCGTTCCGTTCAGCTTCTCCACCTACTAATTCTCATCGATTTTTTCAGCTATAGTCCGCCTATATAATTTCCATCGTTTCTTTCAGTTTCACCCATAGTTCTCATCGATTCTATCGGCTTATCCACCTATATTTCTCTTCGTTTCTTTCAACTTCTCCACTTATGATTCTCATCGTTTCTGTCAGCTTCTCCACCTATAATTCTCATCGTTTCTTTTAGCTTCTCCACCTACAAGTCTCGTCGTATTTTTAGCTTCACCTCCTACAATTCTCATCGTTTCTTTCAGTTTCACCTATAATTGTCATCGATTCTATCGGCTTATCCACCTATATTTTTCTTCGTTTCTGTCAGCTTCTCCACCTATAATTCTCATCGTTTCTTTTAGCTTCTCCACCTACAAGTTTCGTTGTTTTTTTAGCTTCAACTCCTATAATTCTCATCGTTTCTTTCAGTTTCACCTATAATTCTCATCGATTCTATCGGCTTATCCACCTATATTTTTCTTCGTTTCTTTCCGCTTCTTTACCCATAATTCTCATCGTTTCTTTTAGCTTCTCCACCTACAAGTCTCGTCGTTTTTTTAGCTTCACCTCCTATAATTCTCATCGTTTCTTTCAGTTTCACCTATAATTCTCATCGATTCTATCGGCTTATCCACCTATATTTTTCTTCGTTTCTTTCCGCTTTTCTACCCATAATTCTCATCGTTTCTTTTAGCTTCTCTCCGCCTGTATATCTCATTGTCACTTTCAGCTTCTTCCCGTAAATTTTCATCGTCCCTTTCAGCTTCTCCACCTATGATTCTCTTCGTTTCTTTCAGCTTCTCCACGTAAAATTCTCATCGTTCCATTCAACTTCTCCACCTATAATGCTCATTGTTTCTTTCAGCTTCTCCACCTATGCGTCTTGTCGTTTCTTTTAGCTTCGCCACCTATAATTCTCATTTGTTTCTTTCAAATTCTCCACCTATAATTCTCATTGTTTCATTCATCGTCTCCACTTATAATTCTCATCGTTTCTTTCAACTTCTCCACCTATAATTCTCATCGTTTCATTCAACTTCTCCACCTATAATTCTCATCGTTTCTTTCAACTTCTCCATTATATAATTCTCATCGTGTCTTTCAACTTCTCCACCTCCAATCCATACAAAGCTAGATTCATAGCTGGTTCTAGAAGCTACACCACCAAGCTTCTTTTAACCCTGTTGACGAGGGCCCTTCAGAAGGTAAAAGCATTTTGGGAAAGGTATTGTGCCACTATTTCTAAGAACTCTGGCATTTGAATGCATGTGGATATAGAAAAACTCAAAATGTCTTACGGAAAAACTTGATGCTAAAGGTCACATACCGTACAGACATGTATCCAAATGAGATTTCTCGACTCTCTATACTACAATCCCTCATCAGGACCTTATTGTCCGTCTTAGTTTATTAATAGTATCGGTGTTCAAGAAAAATGATCGCCGATATATTAATGTCAGAAGCCAAAAAGCATTCTTTAGCTCTACTAAATACAAGGGATATCATTCATGGGATGTTTCTTTGTTGATAGAGTTGCTTGAATTTCTCATTAATAATATCTATGTGAAATTTGGCAATACAATATATCAACAGCATATAGGTATTCCAATGGGTACTAATTGTGCACCCCTTTTGGCTGACCTATATCTGTTCTCTTATGAATACGACTATATACAGACGCTTTCGAAAACAGATTATTTCAAAGCCCGTTCCTTCTCATTCGCCAAACGCTCTGGGTATTCTTGCATTTACCAGGTAACCCAATGTTGAGGCGTTTACTCCATCATCAGACGTCCACGATGCTCATCCACTAACATCAGATGAGTTGCTTGAGCTGATCTGTCGTCACAGCTCTCGAGCTAGCGTATCTAATTCCGCTTAAGCCGGTGCTAGGGGCCGTGTGGATCCTTCATAGTCTCCACACGAAGATTTGCAATAAAAGCGCGGCTGAGATACTAAGGCTACATCCGAGAATCCACCGTATTCTCGGATCTGAATGTTAGGTGCTGAGGGATGCTTTCCTGTATGGTCATATGGTTGCTTTTTATTCACCAGCCGTCAATTTTTCCCACCTCTTGCATATCGCTCCAATACAGACGATCTTCTTGTTGTGAATAATCGCTATATAAATAACGCAGTGAAGGATATATATCCACTTTCACTGGATCTGAAGGAAACAACAGATGGCTCTAGCGGTACATCTTATGTAGACCTATATCTCTATAAAAATGAAGCGAGCCTTCTCTCGTCGGCTTTACGACAAAAGAGATGATTACAATTTCGACATCGTAAACTACCTCTATCTGGACAGTAATGAACCCATGTACTTCAAGATCCTCATGGTACTCATATGAACAGTCACAATCAAAGCGTGACTGAGATACATCATTTTTTAGATGACGACTCTATAACGAATATTATGGATTAAGAATACTGATCAGCGATACGGATTTGATATTTTTGGAACATCATGATGTCTTGCCGGCATCACTGAAAACTGTTGACCGCTTCTCTCTTGCAGGAATCAAGCCTATGTTTATGTATACTATGATTGTCTTTCTGAATTTGGTGCTAATACTGTTATATGGAAAATGGAATAGGTCTTTGGATTATGGACGCGGATATTCTCTAATGGACGACGGCTGGATTATGAATGACGGACTAGACGCTTGTAATATACCAGAGGGACCTGCATATGGCGTATACATATCACGCCTATAGTAGCATTTACTAGATCCTGTGTTAAATGTGACGATTTTAATCAACGTCACAAAACATTATTTCAGAAACTTGTAAAACAGGGCTATATCATCAAGCGCCTCCACTCGAAGTTTCTCAAATTTGGCGATACATATCGCATGCTGATAGCAAAATACGAGCGTAGCGTGCAAGATCTATGGGGCACGTTTAGATTCTGATGACTCATTTCCGCCTATAATCCGACGATGATTCTCACTGTTTCATTCACTAGAGAATTTTATCGTTTCTGTCTACGTATATCTGTCCACCAGTGATTATCTTCGTTTATTTTCAACCTCTGTCTATACCGATGACTTCCATAAATTTCAGTCAACCTCTGTGTGCCAAATTGTAGTCATTTATTCCCAGCCTTTGGTCACCAATGATTTCCACCGTTTCTTTCAGCCTCTAGCCACTAACTGATGATTCTCGTCGTTTTTTCAACCTCCGTTCATCAAATGTTCTGACCGTTTATTTAAGTCTGTATAACCCACCAAGGATTTTCATTGTTTCTTTAAGCCTCTATCCGGTAACTGTTTTCGTCGTTTCTTTCAGCCACTGTCCATCAACGTTTCTCGTCCTTCTTTTACTATATTTCCGCCAGTGAATCTCATCTATTGTTTTAGATTTGTCTACCATTGATACAATGATTTCTTCCACTATCTGCCTGTTTATGACTCCTATGTCGTGCTTACAACCCGTGTCCACGAAAGAATCTCAATTATTTCAGTCTCTGTCTACCAATGATCCTCATCGGTTGTTTTGCATGCGCTCATCAAATCTGTATAGCCTCTATCCACAAAGATTTTCGTCGTTTAGTGTCAACCTCGGTCCACCATTAGTTTGCATCTCTTCGTTTTATCATATCTCTACCATGATTTATCATATGTCTACCATGTTTTATCATATGTCTACCATGATTTATCATATGTCTACCATGTTTTATCATATCTCTACCATGATTTATCATATGTCTACCATTTCATTCAGTCTCTGTCCGCCAGTCATGCATGAGTTTTAGTGCAATTGACGAATTAATTGTATTAAGCACCAAAACTCTGCATCTGCACCGCCTGGTGGTCATCTTGAAAGTTGCCTCTGGAATAAGATAGTCCCATATTCCACATGCACAAAAACTAAAACAAGCCTAAAACTGGGATTGCCGGTTTCTATCACATCCGATGATACTGGGTACGGTACGTAGTGCCAACTATCTACTACATGAAACATCATGGCATTCTTCCTGAGCGCATACTACCCTATACTGAACGAGCGTAATTTGAAGCACACTCACTCTTGTTTAATAGAAGAAAAGTAACGACAGTCAATAGGCCTTTACACAAGCAAGATGCATCTTGACTTCTAGACTGTCAGCTGGTCAATTGATAACATGGATCTCTTCCAACTAAACTAAAGAAGACGTGTTTTTGCACAATGAGTGTAGATTTGTGAGCAGGGTGAATCATCGAGAATCTTTATTCATTGTCATGGTCTAGCTTCACAGTCCTCGCGCATCCTAGGTGATAATTCCGAGTGCCTTTAATTAATTCACCACGGATCTTTGTTCTCAATGAACTAGAAAATCAAGCCAGACTTACTAATGGTTTAAATGTAATCAAATAGCTTTCATTGTTATCCGAGAGATGCTGATCAAGTTTCCGTCTCTGTAAAAGCCATATGACATTTTATTATAAGGTTACACTGACCGAGGATAACTGTGCCAATGATGCAAGTAGTAGTATAAGCGTATTTCGAGTAGTTGCGCATGCGCGAGATAGTAGTGTGCACAGGAGTGTTGTGCGCAGGTATGAGATTTTGTGGCGGTTTTGTGGCGGTGTGCGCAGGAGTCATGTATGACGTCACTTCCGGTCTGCGTGAATCGGGCGTGTGTATTCCTCCGCGGTGATGCGGTCTGGTGGTGATGCGGTCTGCCTCCGCGGACAGAAAGTAGTCCCAAATTCTCCGGCATTCTCCGGCAATCTTCAGGGGCGAGAGGGGTCCCTAGTGTACCGATTGGATCGTATGAGGTATCAATGTGAAGCATTCGTGAAAGGGCATCTGAAGGGGTGGGTGTGGGGTTGAAATATCGTCATTCTGCGCATGCTCGGTAGACCAAGGGTATGGAAATAGACGTTTTGGGGTCTAGGTGAGTTACTATTGGTCCGATGGAGTCGTATGAGGTATCAATGTGAAGCCTGTGTGAGGGGGCATCCGCCTGGACTAGTGTTTCGGTCGTTGTCCACATTCTGCGCATGCGCAGACAGGGAATTGTGGGAAAAGGGTATGGAAATAGACGTTTTGGGGTCTGGGTGGGCCACGAGTGGGCCGATGAGGCCGAGTGAGGTATCAATGTGAAGCCTTCGTGAAGGGGCATCCGAGGGGAGGGGTGTGGCCTGGCACTGACGTCATTCTGCGCATGCGCAAGCAGGAATTGTGGGAAAAGGGTATGGAAATAGACATTTTGGGGTCTAGGTGAGCCCCTAATGATCCTATGGTGTCGTATGAGGTCTTCTGTTGAAGCTCTCGTGAGGGAGCATCCGCCTGGACTAGTGTGTTGTTCGTGTTCAACATTCTGCGCATGCGCAGACAGGGAATTGTGGGAAAAGAGTATGGAAATAGACGTTTTGGGGTCTAGGTAGGCCCCTAATGGTCCGATGGGGTCGAGTGAGGTATCCATGTGAGGCATTCGTGAAGCAGCATCCGACTGGGTGGATGTGACGTAACACTGACGTCATTCTGCGCATGCGCAGTAGACCAAGACTATGGAAATAGACATTTTGGCGCCGACATGGGCCACTAGTGGTCCGATGGAGTCGTCTGAGGTCTTATTTTGAAGCTCTCGTGGAGGAGCATCCGATTGGACTCATGGTTCGTCCGTGTTCAAGAGTCTGCGCATGCTCAGTCTGGTCGTAGTATAGAAAGCAGGCATTTTGGGTGTGCGTGTGTTTGACCCACCACTATGGGTCCATGGTTGTAGTTGGGTGGTGTGGGTTGTGACGTCACTTCCGGGTTTCACTGAAACTACCCCCGAACCCAGAAGAGTTCTCATTTTCCCTTAGACATAGGGTCAGGATTTTCAACATCCGGGTTTTCCCCGGCCCGGCCCGCCCCGGCCGCAGCGCGCGCGCGCGGGTTATCCGGCCGTACGCGCGCGCGCGCGTCATCACCGGAAGTGCGCGGGTGAATTTCGGATTATCCTAGGCCACTGATTGGCTACTTTCTCCACGTTGTTCAAAGCCAGTTTCACCGAATCTCCACATGTCTGTTATAGCCTTCAGGGGTTTTTGGTCTTCGTGGTGACATTTGGGGATTCGGTCATGTCTTCCCGCACCTATAACCTCTATAGATTTTTTCACTCCACTTGTTGCTCTTGTAACTTGTAACTCATCGTCAAAATTTTTGTGCTGGAATGCCCGCTCTTAACCTAGACCAAAACATGTACTTGGTCTGTAGGCTGATTTCATTGGCTCTCCATTTTACTGCAGTGCTCTTGCATTGTTTTCTGGACATTCATGGGTTACCTTTGGCCCCATCCTAGGCCACTGATTGGCTAATACGGTGTTCAAGGCCAGTTTGACCGAATCCCCACATGCCTGTTATAGTCTTCATGCATTATGCTCATATAGAAAACACACAAGTGTTTGAGAGACTCGCTTCTGGACTAGGGTTCGGAGACCTGTCTTATGCTTGGCCAACTTGGTCTTCTGAGCCGGAGTCAGTGGTACGTTGCCTTTTAACAGGTTGTTCCCGATCTCGCACAGACAGCGTACAAGGTCAGGGTCCGCACCGCGTACAATGGTTCGGACCAACTCGGGTGGGGCCATCTTCAATACACGGAGCGTCGGAGCATGCTTCCGTACTCGCGCAGACATCATGTACAACTAATGCTAGAACCCACAACTCTGTCTCTGTTCTCTGAGGTAGATAAAAAGGGCAAAGTCAACCATGCTGTGGTATTAATTCTTTTTATTATCCCCATCATCAAACACACACACTCCAGCTGGGGGGCCACTGTGGGTGTGTTTACATTATTTTTGCATGTACACGTGGTGGGCCTCTCCGGGAAAGATGCCGGTCCGTAGTCGAAGGTGATCGGGGATGGCTTGCTTGAGGTCGAAGAGCATATACCCGTACTGAGGGGTTGTCGCATCTTTAAAGCCTTCCAACCCAGACGGTGTGCGGCCGGGATACATCTGTCTCGCCAGGTGCAGCAGTTGAGTGGTATCTCTCGGGTTTTTGAAGACCACCAGGTAGTGAGCATTTAAGCTGATGTTCCGATGTTCTTCGTTTTTACTGAACAGATTCTGCGCAATGTAGATGATGCTGAGCCATCGATGATGGCTGCCTTTGGTAAAGAGTTGGGTGACCCGCGCATCCGTCTCCGCCATGAGATCATCCAGAACCACCAAGGTGTCCGGTTCCAAATCGGACAGGTTGTGTAGGCCTTCCACGTAGGCCCTCCGTAACACCACACGACTCGGGCAATGGGTGGGGTGATCATGCTGTCGGCGTGTTGAAGGAGCTTTCTGACGAAGTGCGTTTTGCCGGAACCCGTCGGTCCTGCGATGACGCAAGTGAAGGGATGCTGCCACCGAGGGTCCATGGTTGGAGGTGTATCCGCTGTCGTGGTAACCCGCTCTTGTAAATTTGGTACGAGTGAACTGGAGTGGTGGTGGGTACAACGTCGGTCGTCGTTGTCTGTTCACTGTGAGTGATGATGGTGGTGGGTACAACGTCGGTCGTCGTTGTCTGTTCACTGTGAGGGATGAAATCCGATGGGGTTTCAGACGTAGTGGGTGTACTTGGTGTAGGTGTGGACTGTATACTTGGTGTGGAGCTCGATGTGGCTTGTACACGGGGTGTGGTGGTGGTGATGACTGGGCTCGATACGGGGTTGACTGGAGCTATCTGTAGACTGATTTGACTGGTGGTTGGTTTTCTCAGTTGGTTAAGTAGCGCGCTGACATAGACTACGTCGTAAAATACACCTCCGTACAACACACTCAGCAGGGTTAGCACTATAACCACCAAGCCCACTTGCGCTTTGCGCGTTTTGGGAGACGCTGTGTTCAGAGGCAGCTGCTGTTTGTCCATAGCACCGTGGTCGAACGTGGAATGAAGGATGACGGCAGTGGTGTCTCGCTTTATAGTCGTTTCACCTGGTTGGCCGCGACCCAGGAATTGAAGAAACTGGGCCAGCCTTGCCATTTGACGAAATGAAACAGTTTGCCACGTCGACGTTCCGTTTTCAAAATCTGCTCCACCGTGTAATCGTCTTGCTTTGTTTTTACGACAGGCTGTAATTCCGTCTCGTAAAACGTCCCTAGCAACGGTTCCCCTTGAAGATCTTCCAGTTCATAGACTCGCTGCTGTTGGGGTAGGCGTCGTTTAATCAGGAAGTGCTCATCGCTCCAGTTGGGCAAGTAACTTTTCTCGAACTTGCCCTTGACTTTACTGATCCGTACAGGGTCCCCGACCTTGAACACCTCCTTCGGCGTTCGCTGCGATTGCCTGCGGTACAAGACACGCCGGACTTGGACTTCATTGCGTTGGGTCACGGTAATGGGGGCTCTCTATACTCCGGTGATAGGCTCGATTGTAACCACTTACAAGTTTCGGGAGAACATCGATGTACCGTCTTGTATTCTTATAGGTGAAATATTTATACATGCGACCTTTGAATGTCCTGTTGAACCTTTCCACACGGAAGCCTTGGTTTCGTTGTACGTATGGAAGAAAAACACCTTCTGGGCTTTCAGAAACTGTTGGAACGGACGGTTGAGGAATTCCGTGCTTTCGTCGGTTTGCAAATACATGGGTTTGCGCCCGGTCTTGAAGATGTGCTTGAACGCCGCTATGAGATTCGCCCCCGTTTTTGTCCGGATGAGTACCACCCACGCATACTTTGACAGGATATCGATGCACGTCAAGATATACCGATTCCCATCGTTGTGTTTGGCAAAGGCGCTCATATCGACCAACTCCGCTTGCCATTGGGTATCTAGTCCTCCCACGATGACCCGGTTCCGTAGAAAATGGCGACGGGCAGCTCGATGTAAAGTATAGGTGTCTTGTTTTCTTAACCAATCTCGGACTTGGGCACGTTGTATCCTCTGGGGTTTGGCCGCTCGATAGAGAGCCGTCAATGCACTATAGGCCGCCGGACTGTCGGGACTGTAGTATAAGTTATCCAACACCTTCTCCCAGCTCTTCATGGTGACAAATGACGATGGACCCTGGCTCTATCGCCTATTTATAACGGGTATATCTTGGGCCGGAGTTTCTTTCTGATTTTCTTCGTTGGCTTCTGCCAGCACAGTGTCCATGGTAAATGACCAGTCCAACTCGTCTGATGACCGCTTGATAAGCACTTGATCCACATCTGCCACGGCATCTTCCAACGCAGACCATAGAGCAGGGTGAAGGGTAAAATGCACTGTACCCCCATCTAGCCGAGCCAATTGAGCAAAGAAGGGGCCGCGTCGGATGTACACATCGTGATACAAGTGAATGAGGTCGCCGTCCAGTTCACCAGACAGCACCCGTTTGAATTTGGTCCAGCCCTCCCGAGACAAACGAATGTGAGCCGGGCACGGTTGTGTAGGGTCTGTATCACAGATCTCTCCCACCTCCTCCATGATATCGACCTTATCCGCATAAACGTGCAGGAAAACCTCGGGGGTCAAGCTGAGATACGCCAGTATTATATGCTCCGTCATGGTCAGTACGTGAATGGTACCAGATTTGACTGTCTCTCGTATTTATAGGGAGAGCCCCGTGAGATCAAAGGATCGGGTGGTTATGTCACTGAGTCTAGCCGGGTAATCAATGGCATCGTGGTCTGCCTCCGCTTCATTGCTAGAAATTTGTTCATTGGGTTCTGCCGCCGCTTCTCTCAGGGCACGAGCCCATTCCAACTCGTCTGATGACCGCTCGTCCGGTGTAAACAGCTGGTCCACAATAGGCACCACTTTCTCAAAGGCTGTCTACAGATCGGGGTCTAGGGTGAAGCCTCGCGTAGGGTCTTGGTAACGGCCCAGGCGTGGGAAGAAGGGTCCACGGTGTACGTAGATGGCATTGTCTATGTGGATGAGGTTTCCGTCGAGCTCACCACTCAACACCCGTATAAATTTGGTGCAGCCGTCACGGTGTAGCGTAACTGTATTCGATACGGTCCCAGTGCGAGACCAGCAAACATCTCCACGGTCTTCCACGAGGGTGACTTTATCTTCATAGACGTGTAACCCCACCCGGGGTGTAAGGGGAAGGATGGCTCGTAGAACAGGTGACATGGTTCACCCAATGACGAACGGTGAATGACACACACTCTGACTGTCTCTCGTATTTATGGTCAGGTCCCTCGGTGACATGGTTGACCCAATGACGATCGGTGAATGACGCACACCGTGTCTGACCCTCGTATTTATGGTCAGGTCCCACTGTCAATGCCACAGCGTCAGAGTCAATAGGGCACACACCATGACTAGGCCAACCAGCCGTCGCTGGTTGCGGCGTGAGCGCTCGTGGTCCATAGCCCGAGCATCAAGGATGGCTGTCATAGTCCAGTAGTGGTGAGTGATGGCACACCTCTCCATCGAGTGCACTCTGTCGAGGACCGCTTCTGTGAACTCTTTCAGGATCTGGCGTCGCCCCTCGTTGTCGTCGCCATATCCAAACATGGACCGAACCACTGCTCGGTAACTCGTGAGTGAATTAACCACGGTCGCATGCTGTAAAATGCGAGTCGCATAGGGATGTGTGTCCGTCATGGCTCTGCAACCGTAGGAATGGGGGTGTGGGATCCAGAGGGACGTGTTTTATAGACCATGTCACACATGCGCGCCTAGACGTAGCTCTGCGGGTGTAGTTAGTTAGTCCAAAAAAGAGAGCAACAACAACTAAGATTACAGGTCAATCCTTTTATTAGCCCCTCCATCACAGCACATCCACGCTGGAGGAACCAGTAGGAAACATGATAGGAATGCATGTACTGACCTGCCTGTGGGATTTTCCCCCAGAATTTGGCTGACGTCCGTGTCTTTTCGGAGACGTCCGTGTCTTTTCGGTGACGTTCGTGTCTTTTCGGTGACGTCAGTGTCTTTTCGGTGACGTCCGTCATCCGGGTATGTATGATGGTCTTGAGGGGACGACTGTATGTGGCGAGTTGACTGTGGGTGTTTTTTCGGTGACGTCCGCGCCTGCATCCGGGTACTTCTATGTAGGTCTATAAAAGTCGGAATGTTTAGGGCATTGCTG
>JAVTVY010027734.1:0-10953 GCA_036873755.1 Hanleya hanleyi
CTGACGTCACACCAAGTTCTGCGCATGCACCAGTGAGGCGCTAATTGGATGAAATACTCTTTGTATACTACTGTTAACCACTGCAAAAGTCTGGTTTACCCGACGACAAACTTTGAACCTGAGTTGAACATAATAGATATGCAACTAATAAATAAATATATAAAGCGCAAAAACATGAACACTATATATAATGCATACGGTTCAGAACTAGTTTTTGTAACATAAGAACTTTGTCTTGTACCTGAATGCGAAAGACGCAAACATGGTCAAGCTTTACAGCCCTACATATTGGTATCTGGAACACAGTCGCGTGAAACCCTGTCTGAATAAATCGTCCACAAAATGGCTTATTTTTACAATTTGACGTGTGACGTCATCAGAGTCGCCATCTTGGGTTTTGTTACAATTTCTGGTGGCGCCTGAACCATACCTCAGCTCAGATACCATTTTGGCATCACAGGGTCCAGAGCAAGGAGTACCCTTCTAATATTGTACTTTATGCCTTGTGCCTTATTCTGGAACACAGCAGATTGTGAAGTAAATTTATTTGCCCCATGATAATGTAACATGGTACTACGTGCACGTGACAAAAAAAAGCAAACGTTTGGGAGTTGGGGAACCAGGTCGAGATAAAGAGAGGGACCGTGGCTCGAGTTTCGATATCATTCACAAGATGTTAACCTAGAATTGCACGATGGCGGACGGTATGCTATGTTGATAAATAACAAATGGTGAAGTGAAAGCTAGGTTCAACCTGAAATTACGGCTGATGACAGCCATTCTACATGCACATGTGTTACCTGTATTTTGCTGTCATCCAACTGGAATTGACGCCACTTGCCGAGTAATTCCCGTAGTTTCATTTTGCAAAGATCAGCTTTTGGTTTTCCATTGAACATTATCTCAAATTCCATCTCACTGAAAGGTAAAGCATATGTATATTGAAGCATATTGATTGATGATTTGCTTGAAAGTTTAACAACAATCGTTTCCAAGGTAGCCATGGATGCAGCGGTTTTCCTCTTTATGAATTCCTCTCTCTCCCCCAGCACATTATGAAAATCGTGTGAAAAGGGAATTGGTATTATTAGGTTCCCTGTTATTCCTCAGATATAATAAGGATATAGTTGATAAAATTCTAAATATAACCAGGTTCTTCGCTGGTAACTCGTCCTTAAATATCTTTGAACCCGAACTGACCATGAATCGAGATCTGAAAATCCTACTCGAATGGCCAAAGCAATGGCTCTAACAGTCCAGTGTCCTCAAACCAATTCTACTCTTATTCGGTAATAGAAACTTTTTAAACCAACCGGAAAAATCTTGCTTGACGGAACTACTAGAAATATCGCATAGTCATCGACACCTGGGTTGATTGTTCCAAGATGATTGCAAGTGGGTAACCCAAACTGATCATTAAAATAGTCACCAAATAAATTGAAGAAAAATGCGCAAACTCAAATTCAAGCTGGCAGAAATGCCCTATTACAGATTGGTGTGGGGCAGTTGTACCCTTATGGAATCAGTAAAAGTGAAACAAATCCATCTATCTGCCGAACGAATTGTCACAAGCCTACCAATGTTCGCTAGAACAGGCTGGGAAACATTGAAACTCGGTAGGGAAGTCATTAAAATGAAAACAATGTATAAAATATTTAACAATGAAGTTCCCTAATATATTTGTGATTTGATCACTCCCTTAATCTGAACTGCATAATTCTCAGAACTAGACATGAGGAATTCAAAATAACCTTTATCCCTTCAGCCATGCAACTGTAGAATTGCATTGAAACTGTAACAGGGAATAGAGCTATAGTGTGAGGCAAGTACGATCTGTACCCAAATATTACTCTGTTTGGGGGGGGGGTGAAAA
Source organism: Hanleya hanleyi (assembly GCA_036873755.1). Classification (NCBI taxonomy): domain Eukaryota; kingdom Metazoa; phylum Mollusca; class Polyplacophora; order Lepidopleurida; family Hanleyidae; genus Hanleya; species Hanleya hanleyi. The sequence continues at coordinate 1,874 of JAVTVY010027734.1, forward strand.
ACTTTATATAATTCATACACAAATGAAAAATAGCTGCAGTTAAACATGTTGGGAAGTGACATGGTTGATAATTCTGGTTGTGACAATGGAGATCCATCAGATGTTGCCAAACATTTTGTCAGTCATTGCTTTAAGTACCAAGACATTTGGGATTACATGGTTAAAAGCAACCCATTTCCATGCAGGACATCCTCTGTGGGAACGAAACATTCTCATATAATAACAATATCAGAATTCTTTAAGCTGCACTCCTCATTTTCGTTCTGTTCTCCTCATTGTAATATGAAAACTATTCTAAACCATCTGCCGCTTCAATAGCATTGAAATCATAAGAAGATTTCTGTCCTATATTGGACGATCTTTGGGGATTCACGATATCCCACAATGCTATGCACCTGGGGGTGAATTTGTGACTCGATAACACGAAAAGAGTTAGGGCGTCATAAAATAAGGTAACGACAATCCGAAGAACTTCCAAATTGGGCTCGGTGGCATTTCTGACCACTTGGTCATGGTGACATTTTTTAATTGGAGATATCCGCCTTCAACTATACGACACTTCAACATAATATACATGAACATCCACGAATCGTTCCTATAAATCTACACTATTCATAAATATAAACAAATATTTAAATTCCGAACATACCACTCCATTTTACAAAGTTCATAAACTCGATTAGTTATATGGTGACGGTGGAGGTGGTGGTGGCGGTCTCGGTAGAGTTGACGGTGGTGGTGGTGGCAGCGGCGGTAGTGGTGACGTAATATAACACGCGTCCTTTGCTGAGATGATTTAGTCTCGTACATGTAGGGAAACCCATTAATATCTCTATTTGCTTTATGTCTGATGCCTGTCTTACTGCATTTCTTCGCAATCATTTCCCTCATTGTCAAAGCAAATTGTACTATCGCTATCAGTCTAATTATCGAATAGACTCTTCCGCATATTAATCCCGTGCTTGAGCGCTTCATCATAGTCTATATTGTCCTCGTTTGGGAGTTGACTGACCATCTTCAAATTTCATTATGAATATACTCGTTTTGCAGGGTTTGCCAGTTCTTCACTTGATTGTAAAAATTTTGACGTAACGATTTATTCATCCCTGGCATGTAATTATCTTTGGCCGTTTCACCTGATTCATCTTCGAGTTTCTTTGGTTCTGTTGTTTCTTCTCTTTGCTAACTGGCGAACATCTTCTACACGTTTTCTGCAAATCATCATCTGAATAGTATTTTCTATTACACCATCCCATTCATATTTATGATCTGACCCTGACTCTTTTGAGGCTCATCATCTTCCCTCCGTTTAAACCAGTGTGGATTTGTCAGTGTGTATATAACCCATTCCCAACATGTACAGTGTTTTCACTCTTCTTCGGTGTACCATCCTCCAGTACATTTTTCGTCAACCTTTGACTTTTCAACCTTTACCATAGCAGTAGATAATTCTCTGCGGAATGGGGAATATAGTCTTCCATTTCCCGTAGTAACTAAATTAACCATACACTTTACCTACTCCCAGTAGTATACAGATTCAACATCAATATGTGTTTGTTCCTCTTTGTTCAGTTTAGATCGCATTTCTGATGGATTGGCTGTATCGCTGGGTGACTCCCAGAATAGCTGGATCTATTACCAAAATGTGATTTAGTCTCAGTGCAATTCAAGAACATCTCAAATGTTTCAAAATGTTCAATGTTCAAGGGTTTTCCCTTCACATATTGTTTAACTGTCTCCACGTCAATCTTGGATGGATGGTCTTTCTGATTCCTTTGGATAAAGAAGAATGGTCAGTGACCAGGATTTCATATACCGATCACCATCATGTCGTGCTGTCATCTTTGAAAGCTGCTTCTCTCTTGTGCGAGATTATCTTTATTTCATCCACATTTTGGCTTTCTGCCATACGAAATAGATCTTTCGATTATTGACGCAGAAATTCTTCATGGACGACGGTTGAATATTGGATGTCGGTTCAGACGCTTGCTATAGATGTAATTTTAACCCCTTGTACAGGTGGATTGACAAGTAAATCTCTCCTATCGATATCATGTGCAGTTGTTTAGGACTGCGAAAGTTGCTCTAGTCTCTTTCCTCCATTTGGCGGGATTCCTGTCTGATCTACATATAATTTGATCCACTAAGTAGATCACGTTCGAACTTTCAAAGTGAGAATTTCTTTAAAAGTTAAGTAACGGTTCAAGATTTTATGGAAAAAAAGTAGGAGTCACCATTGTTATTTACAAAATATTGAGTGATGCGTGGAAGTGTCCAGGCTATAACACTGAATTAATAGAGAAATAGCACTATTTTCAGGTTTAAAGCCCATCTTTCTCAATTTTACAAAGTCAAAGTTTCTTTAATTTACCATATATTGTGAAACTTATACACTCCTGGTGAAATGTGAAATACAAATACTCTTTTCAAAAAGCAGCTGAATAATGGATAAATTCAGCCTATCCCGCCATGTCCGGGAGGGGTGGAGGCGGGGAATTGGGCGGGAGATCAAAAATATTCTTGAGGTTCATCTTCAAGGCATTTACAAAGTTGCCTTTTGTCTAGCAGTGAATACAGTACAAGTTTCTATTGTCCATCTAACATTCTGTGTCATCCAACCGATGAATCTGGCAGGCCCAAAATTTGGTCCACATTAAACTTCAGTTTGAGGCGACTGGTAATACGACTAAATGGTTCTGTTTTGCTAGATATTAATCTTTTGTTTACCTCTACCCTATATTAAGGGTCAGGATACTATAGGATATTCAGCCTGTGTGGAAAGATTAAAAAAATTCCCGTTGTTGTGGCTCTTTAATCAACGTGATCTACTCCCTTAACAGCTTCAGTAACGTGGTTTCTCCCAAAGGTAACATTGTAAACAATGTGTAACCTTCGATGTTTTTTCTAAGAATGCAAACAGCACAAATAATAAAGTTATAACGTAACTTTAAAAATATATCTACTTTCGATTTGATGATGTCATTATGACATTAATTTGAATTTCCCTTCGTTTACCTACCAGACTATATCACTTCAGCAAACGACGCGTGATATACTTTGCAGCTTCGCACCACCACATTCATCATATGTACTTAACTAATCCAGTTCATGAAATTTGGTAATTTAAATATTTGTATATATTAATGAATAGTGCAGAGTATGTTAATTTATATTATGTTCAAATGTCATACTGCATTGATTGATACAAAATGTATTATATATACCTTGAATTGGCGTTCTTTCGTTTCTTTGATGATTAGTGTGTTTCTCATAGTATCCGCCATTGGCAATACTTCCTTTTTTTTTATCTTCATACTGATTATGATTTGACTCTTACAAATATTTTCGATGCTGAATAAATGTTTACTTTCGGTTTCATTACGTCATTGTTTCTTCACTAATTGTTCCAAGCTACTTGAGTAAGATAGAGTAAATATGATATAATTAGGTGCGCATGCACACTGTCGTCTTCAAAGTCAAAATTGAGTCACCTCCCTTTATACCTAGACTCTCAATAGTATCCATGTAAAAATACACAGTTATAGTGAAATGACTGGGTTGAATCCCTTGCTATATAGACATGAGTACGGTACCACATCACTAAATTCCGAGTCGGCTTAATATTTCAAAAGTTCACGAGATTAACAGTTCATGAGGTCAAGAATTGTCTGTGTCAAAAGTTCACGAGATCAAAAGTTCACGAACTCAAATGACGTAACCTTTTCCCTATAACCATGCACTAGCTCATCTGTCTCAAAAGACCTCTTTTTCACTACTGAGAACCTTTAAAACCCCCAACGAAAAATGTACCATCACAGAATCTTTTCTTCATAGACCAATGAGAACCCCGGATTTCATTTTGAAAATTTGAATTGACCAATGAAGTGCATTAAACCTGGAAAATATCCCATGATGCAATGTTGTTTCTATAAACACCATTACTTGCTGAAGCTGTTAGAATGATGAGGGAGAAACGACACAACAACATTTCATCGCTTTTGACCAGGGAATATCAGATAGAGAAATATCGTACCCAATGCTGCTTAAAAATATTTGGATCGGAATACATTTGAGCAACAGTTATTGGGTCAGAACAAATACCGTACTATCGAAACTACACATTTTTTTAGGTGTGATACCCTTGGACCTATTATTGTTGGGTCACAGCCATCAAATAATTTTGGCAGTGCAAAACTGGCTCTATGGATGACTGGTGGTTTGGTCACACCCAAGACCAGTGTCAACTTTTCGCTTACCTGAATCGGTAGCATGTAAACGGCTGGACATTCAGACTGAGAAGCCACTGTTTGGTGTCGGGTCTAAGAAGTGTTGGATTCACTCTACCCCCTCCACGTCTAGATGATGTTCCATATTCGCACAGACGGTTCAACTCATCTTTCAGATGTGTAATCCTTATCGTACGCTCCATAGTCGGATCGAACAAGTCTTTCGGCAAGTAGCCCAAGCCTGACAGGCAATCGGCTAGTTGTTTCGCCTCAATACTGTCATGACAGATGCTCATACAAGCATCAAGGAAGGTTTTTCTAAACCTGCGCAATTCCGCCAGACTGACGGTGTCTAGGTGGCACCATTGCTTCCAGATGACCTGTAACCTAGACCAGGTGTTATCGTCCAATATATAAACACCTGAAGGAATGTACCCTGATTCTAACTTCCACAGATTTTCACGGAGTCGCTCGAGTTGACTTTCTGACAGTTCCATGTCGTACTATATCGCCCAGATAAATTCCACATCATCCATGCTGATCGAACCAAAGGATTCCAGTATACAGAAGAGCAGTATATTTCGGGCTAGAACACACGGGTCGTCATTTCCAATGTGAAACCTCAGAGTGAATTTTCTTCCCTTGTTTCTCTTGTCTTCTTGTATCACAGATACCGTGTAGAGGATGTCGCTCAAGTCAACACACCGAGGCAGGAGGAAACTACAATCGTCTGCATATACACACGAAGACGTCAGGTCCAACATTTTTGTGCTTTTAAACGCATTGTAAAACTTTGGTCCTCTGCAGATTCTGCTGGAGGTGGGGTTAGAATAACCTTTCATCGATTCCATTGTGCCGTTTTCAGGAAAGACGCAGGATGGTGGTCTGTACATTCAAAAACAATGTAACTGTTATATAGAAAAGTTAACAAACTATCCCTCAGTGAAGTTTTCTTCAACGATGCTGCATCTACCCAAGTGGTAAAAGCAGCCTCATGACAAAATTTGATATTCGTGAGGAAAATTGGGATATTATCCTACATTGTGTATGAACGGAACGTCACTCCTGATAACCAACTTTCCATAAGAAGTAATGTGTGCGAAGGATTCTTTGGAAGCCATGTAGACATGCCTTCCTATCTTTACTAAACGCGTCTTTGTCATTTCGTCATCACATACAATTTCCATATTATCTTAATGATAAATAGATGTCATACCGTACACTATTAAAAATGAGCATGTTGTCAATGTTAATGTACCGGTAATCAAATAGGATACTCTACACTCAACTTTTGCTTCTCATTTATCCCATATTGAAATTTTGATGCTACATTATTTGTGGACGATGAATGTCTACTGAAATCTTTGACGTAGAGATACAATGTATATGTCACTATAATGATATTGAGACATTTTTGCATTAGAAAATTACATCAATTGCATTTTGAGACCTGCAATTTGGGAAACTTCTATATGCGAAGCCCGTGAGTTATTTTTCCATTCCATATCTGTTTCCTGTTTTATCGACATTGTGAAATAAGGTCGCCGAAGCGGTTTCTACTGACCAATCAATGTTATTCACGAACACGTTACATTATGACCAATTAAGGTCAATTTCATCGCTAGGACTAATTAAGGTCTACGCAGGCAGACGTATTCTTACTGCAAGGTACCAAAACACATTCCACATATACACCTGAAACCTGATGACGTTTTATCCTAGTTCTATCCCATGATGCATTGTACATCCATGACAGGTGGGAATCACAATACAATTCAGTTACCCTGCCATCTCCCTCATGTAACACGACACCAATTTAATTGCCAATGCAATCACATTTGATTTGGTGTGTTGGGTACGTAGAGGACTTCACGCACTACGGCACATGTACTGCGCGTTGACAATTAAATTAGTGTCGTGTTACATTAGTGATGATAGATTTAAGGAAAATTTATCACCTGTCAAGTTGATGAATGGATGCACAAATCATCACGTGACTTAAAGAGGGATAACACGTCATCAGGGTGTAGGTCCATTGGAGATCAATTTGAGTCAGGAGGTTGTAAGTCCATGTAAATCCTTAATCGGTTGTTCTTAATTAGGATGTCGATATTCGAATGGTATATTCGAGTTTTTGCTTTGACGCCCGTTTTAGCCTCACATTATAGGTAGTTTAGCCAGCGATGAAATTCCACCCAGTCACCTATAGCAGCGCGTTGGCGGAAAAAACTGGCTGTCCGGGCATGCTGATTGGATATCGGTCTCAACGGGATTGCGCAGTGAAGCGTGAGTCGCCCTGATTGTCGTTTCCCCCTATGCTCCAACGTGTAGAAACATATCTAAATGGCGATATTCAACTTAAAATTGTCAAAAAAGGCCTTACCTTAAGCATATGCTCATTTCTTCAAATAGCAATTTGGGTCATTTGCTGAATATTTACAAATATATACCAGTTATTATGGATTAAAAACACGCCTTCGTGTTGTAGCATAGGGAGAAATTTAGTCGAATTACAAACGTCTGGTCCGTCATTCATAATTCAGCCGTCGTCCATTAGAGAATATCCGCGTCCATAATCCAAAGACCTATTCCATATTCCATATAACTGTATCAGCACCAAATTCAAAAAGACAATCATAGTATACATAAACATAGGCTTGTTTCCTGCAAGAGAGAAGCGGTCAACAGTTTTCAATGATGCCGGCAAGACATGATGATGTTCCAAAAATATCAAATCCTTATAGCTGATCAGTATTCTTAATCCACAAAATTCGTTGTAAAGTCGTAATCTAAAGAATGATGTATCTCAGGGAGGGAGGGAATTGGGCTTAATGTCACACTCAAGTTTGTTTCACTCATATGGTGACAGTCAGTTTGACCGGTGGAGGAAGCCGGAGTACCCGGAGAGAACCTCCGCCCTTCGGCAAGTAACTGACAAACTTTCACACATGGACCAACTGGGCTCGAACCCGTGCCGGTTCAGCGGTGTGAGGCTAGCGGTCACCAGCGAAGCGCCTTAGACCACTCGGCCACCGAGGGCCCCTGGTGTATCTCAGTCACGTTTTGATTGTGACTGTTCATATGAGTACCATGAGGATCTTGAAGTACATGGGTTCATACGGCCCCTAGCCCCGGGGTAAGCGGAATTAGACACAAGTTACGAAACGTGACGCCATAGATCTTGCACGCTACGCTCGTATTTTGCTATCAGCATGCGATATGTATCGCCAAATTTGAGAAACTTTGAGTGGAGGCGCTTGGTGGTGTAAACTGTTTTATAAGTTTCTGCAACAATGTTTTGTGACGTTGAATGAAATCGTCACATTTAACACAGGATCTAGCAAATGCTACTAGGCGTGATATGTATACGCCATATGCAGGTCCCACTGGAATATTACTGTCCAGAAAGGGATAACCGGAAAATTCGCAGGCGAGCCTCATAGCGGGAGAAATCTCGCTGCGCAGTCCGTCTGATATCGATATCGAGAAACCCCCATTATTTATATCCACAACTCCGATGGGCAACTAACCAAAAGCAGTGCATCGATCCAGTGTATCGATTTCGAAGTATCAATTGATACCCCGGCTTGTGAGGATGTGTCTCGACATCCTTAAAAGACCTGTCAAAATTTATCGGAGGGGGGAGGCGGTGCATTGAAAAAATATAGCTAAAAAGAATGCCAACCCCCCTCAAGTGATCTTTAAAAAAGTTATTGCCCCCTCGCCCTCTCGAAGCCCTAAAAAACTCAAGACCAAAATATTCATTCTGCTCCAGCTTTGCTTGAATCTTTTTAATAGTGCTTTTATCGGCATTTTACCTGCCATTTTTATCTACTTCGCTAGCAGCAAATATGCCTGAAACTGAGCTAGCTCGTACACGGGGCGAGGAGAGAGAACGTGAGAGGGAATTTGACAATCAGACGTGGGCAAAAGAGAACGATTTACCAACGGAAACTATTGCAGCGTTAATTGACGAAGGATTTGAAACCGCTTCCAGTTTGAAGCTACTCTCTCCTGAACTAGTAAACTCGACGTTCTCAGAATTACCGCTGGGGCGACGGCTGGTTTTAAAACAGGCGTTGCACGAGGTTCCTGGATATCAGTTTGGTGAAAACTCCCGGGGGAAAATGGCGGAGCAGAGACCACAAACGGTGCCGGAAGTCGAGCGGCCTCTATGCGGAGCACCTCTAACATGAGAGAAGAAGACCATTTAAATGCGGCCAATATTTCAACTACGGACATTTTTTCCATTTTACGGCAGGCAACAGTGCCTACCGCCGAAAATTTGACGAGCTCAAGACAAGTGAATGACTCGGGAAATATGGCGGCCTGTGATATCAATGACGGTATGTTACAACAAATTTTGTCTTGCCTCTTGTCTATAAATTCTGTGCCGAACTCTAAGATTCCCTTGTGCCAAGTTAGAGACTTTGTGTCGCTTGCCCCCCAGAGTAGAAATTCACGGAATGTAGATACGTGTCCTTTCGAGTTGAAACTAAAAGACACGAAAATTGCCCCGGAAAAATTATCCTTGGCCCAGTACATGGAGGGGAGTGTTAAAATCTTGGCTGAAATGGTGAACAAAGATCGTTGTCGTCAAGAGGTATTACTGGCATATGTTACCTATCTCTCAAAGGTGGCTACATTCGCGCAGATCTTCGATTGGTCTTCTGCGTTAAATTTCGACATGGAATTCAGGCGACTGCAACACCAAAACTCTGAGGCATGGGACAAGGATAACACGTTTTTAATGCAGGCTGTGCTACGAAACAAGCAGCCTGGAAAGTTTGATTCTGGCTTCAGGAATTCTACGTATAACCAAAAGGGCCATTCGGGACAGAAATCTAAATTTGA
>JAVTVY010027735.1:0-100852 GCA_036873755.1 Hanleya hanleyi
TGTGAACACGATATCTCAAGAAGAATTATAGCCAGGCATTGTAAATTTATACCATGTATGCATCTGGTGAAGGGTCAGAAGCCTATTGAAAATGACCGACCTTGACCTATTTTATCAAGGTCAAATTCTAGTATTTGCTATATTTTTTGAAGGATTGAAGCTAGGATCTCCAAATTCATATTATATATGCAACTCGTGATTGACTAGAAGTCTATCCCAGTTGACTGACCTTGACCTATTTTTTCAAGGTCATATACGGTTTATTATGGTCTAACATGAAGAAATATATCCAGGGTTTCCAAATTGATACTATGTATACATCTGGTGAAGGACCAAAGGTGTACTGAAGATGCCTGACCTTGACCAATTTTATCAAGGTCTAATTATAGTATTTGCAATTTTTTTTTTAAGGATTGAAGCTAGGGTCTCCAAATTCATATTACTTATGTAACTGGTGATTGACTAGAAGCCTATCCTAGTTGACTGACCTTGACCTATTTTTTCAAGGTCATATACGGTTTATTATGGTCTAACATGAAGAAATATATCCAGGGTTTCCAAATTGATAATATGTATACATCTGGTGAAGGACCAGAGGTGTACTGAAGATGCCCGACCTTGACCTATTTTATCAAGGTCAAATTTCAGTATTTGCTATATTTTTTGAAGGATTGAAGCTGGGGTCTCCAAATTCATATTAGGCCAAACAAAATAATATCTGTGTTTACTATTACATGCATTTTGAAAATAGGGTAGGTAGGTAGGCTTTATTATTTTATTTACTCCAAAATTTTACGACATATTTTTTTAGGGTAGGTAGGAACATCGCAAAAATTTTTTTTCCGTATATGTAGGTCAGTGTAAATTGTGGTCCAATCACATTTCTGAACACTACGTTATGCTGTTAACTGTTTTGTATGTGTGCTGGTATATGTAACTGCACAAAACAGTTTTCCTCTCCATAGTATATTTTCTTTCCTATTTGTGTTGTTCTTTCAAGAATAAATATGCTTTAAATACGTTGTTCATTCCCGTCAACCTGTGTTTGGTGTTGGTACTTCTATCCTTGGCATCACACGCCTCAGGTCTGATTATTCTTTTATTGTATAATGTATACTATGCATTGGGATATTCACCGATCATGTACATGAAGCACCATAGCCTCTACCCTAGTCTTTCGATCATGGATATGAAAATTCTTTATGGATGATGGCTCAGTGGCTACTGAATGTCGAATCAAACTCAAATTCACATCACCCATTGAGTCTGCAACCATGCCACAAATGATTTTCAAATCCGAATTAACAATTATGGTATACCCTTTATTTAATGATTTCTACAACTATTGTGGTGTGTGTGTAAAAATCGGCAAGCATTATATAATTTTGTACCAAGTATTACAAACCTAAATTAATCTGACTGTTTTCTCCCCATTACTATCCACATCAGACCTCGTCCCTTGCATTCATAATAGATGTATGCTTTGTTAACCCTTTCGTACTTATACCGGCCAAAACCGGCCGGCATCATATATACCCATAACGGCCCAAACCGGCTGCAATTCACCACCACGCAAAAAAATCGCCGCACAGTAAAATGTTCGTCAAGTGAGAGGTCGTCGGTAGTCCACATCGTTGGACAAGGAAATAGTCGACAATATACGTTCAAATTTTATTGTAAATCATGCAATAAACGTATAACAAGTTTATTTTATTGAAGACGTACCTTCCTTGTGGTGAAAATTGAGAAAATCGGCAAAGAATTTGCCGTTTTTTGACCATTTTCAACGCTATCGAAATCCCATTTCCCGCGGTAGAATGTTAGAGATATTGGTTTCATTTTAAAGGTCATTTCCGGGTCTTTCGACCTGTGACGAGTGATTTGATTGGATAGGATTGAATAACGAAGGATTTGATTGGATAGAGATGTGATCATTCTTTGATAGCGTGACCAAATTGACCTCGACCGGGCTCTGTTAATATCGCGAAGCCGATTAGTTGAGACGTGTGAGACAATGGCAGCGATTGGCCGGCCGCCTGTCTGCGTGTCGGTCTTCAGTGCCGGTTGAATTTCTCGCCAAAGAAAATGGCTTCGTTGAAACTTTAGCGAGCCGACTGTTGGATTTACAATGGAAATAAAGGGTTTCTCGGATTTATATGTCGGATTAAAACCCACACGGACGATGCACTGATATTTTAGCACGATCGTCCGGTTGAATTGGGCGAATCGTGAAGAGATTTTTTATGGAAACTATCATTTGGCTGGGACATACACTCACGGTAATGTTGTCGAAATCAGAGATTTTTTTTTTGTTTATTTTATTTTCTCGCCTGGTCAGGTTTTATTTTAGACACAAATGGGCAGATATTTTGAAGGACAGATTAATTAAAGTATGGGCTTTCTGAAAATATATATATTTAGCGGGGTTTCAATCAAGCTACATGCAAATATATTGCTTCAAAAAAAGACTGTCTATAACAAAATCCTCTCGCATGCATTTATCCGAACATACAAGGCTGACAAACGAGACTATCAGCAAGTAGCAAAGAGTTAAAACAAAGAGCATACTGTCGATGAGTTGAATGAATTGTACACAAAGATTGGCGTGCAAGCTAAGTTGACTCTTTTAATGCCTAAATCATTTACATGAAGTTCAGCAATGGAACATGAATAAAATCGGATTCCTCCTCGACAGCTCGACCGACAAAGTTCAAGATATTTCATAATTCGTCTCCAAGTCAGATGTGCCATGGATATCCTCAAACATTTCTCCTAACAGGTTTGATGACATGCTGCTTCACCATGCTATGCTTGCCAGACACAGAAGGACAGTGGCACCTGAAACAATATAAAAGTACAAAAATATTATTAAAAAGAGGTGGTGATATTGAACAGTCTGGTGCTGTTACATATTACAAGTGCACCAAATAACCTGATAACACGTATATTCTGGAAACATGACCACAACATGACCATTGACTCAAAATTATTTAAGTCTGGTATTTTTTGCTCCAGACAAAACGTTGTTGTATTTCTGGGCAAATCCACCAGCAAAAGTCACACTATGACTAGCCTATGTTGTAAAAGTCACTTGTGAATCGCATTTAAAACTCGTCTGGAAGTTCAGCGAAACGGACAGACTAGATATTTCTGCCAGATGGGAACATACACCATCTGATGATCACAAAAAAAGCCAAACGAATACTTCATCAAAAGACAAAATGTATGTACGTACAATGCAGTTCCAGAAATATTTTCTGGAATGTGACATAGGCCTATTTATTCGGAATGAATTTCATGTTCGATCTTTGCATTTGAAAATGTGTGACCAAATATATGTTGGGCGACTCCATTCATATTAAAAACCTGGTGAAAACTCTTCAGATCGAAATGCTTTAGAAATAATTCAGACGTCCACGCTGTCGCAACATATCTGAATTTCTTATCAACAGTTAGATAAAATCAGCTCGTCACGATCATGACGCATCGCATTGGTTTGGTCAGTTAAATGCGTGTTTAATTTAACCACAAACCCAAACGAATATTCCGTATAATGTTCACGTTATCATCGATTAAACGGGAAGAGTATCTACAAAACAACAAACCTTCGCCGCATGGATTTTACCGCCATGTTTGCTGCCCCGGGCGACATCGGATGAGAGTAGATAGCTGATTGGCGGAGGGACAACAGCTTGTGAGCTACCAGCCAATCACAGCGGAGGTCTCTTAGCGTTCGCTGGGTGTTTAAAAAGTTGAACCTGAAAAATAAGAACTCGGCCACGGAAACGGACTGGGTCGGCAGATTTCGGTCATTTTTTGCCCAAGTCGCAAAAAGACGGAGGATCGGCGCATTTTTGCTAGGTAGGGTCGGGTAACCGTAACACACATATTATTTTGTTGGCCTTATGCAACTCGTGATTGACTAGACGCCTATCCCAGTTGACTGACCTTGACCTATTTTTTATAGGTCATATACTGTTTATTATGGTCTAGCATGAAGAATATAGCTAGGCTTTTCAAATTAATACCATGTGTACATCTGGTGATGCTCCAAAGGTATGCTGAAGATGACTGACCTTGACCTATTTTATCTTTGACCTATTTTATCCAAGTCAGATTCTATTTAATACAATATTCCATGAAAGTTTATATCTACGTTGTAAAAATTTATATCACTTATGGCTGGACCTGAAGACTAATGAAGAATATTACTGACCTTGACCTATTTTTAAAAGGTCAAATTCTGTATGTTAAGTTTAAGATCTCCAAATTCATGTTCCCTCTGCGATTAAGTTAGAATTGACTTGAAATTTTTTGAAGATGACTGACCTTGATCTATATTTCCAAGATAAAATTAATTGATTGGATTATAAGCTTTTTAGAAGAGTGTATTTAGAGCTAAGAATTTGGTCATGCTCTACCAGAACCTCAGGCCTTGGCAAAAGCTGAACTACAGTCAACCCTACTAGATCACATTTTTGTTACCTAGTTCTAAAAATACACTGATGATGTTATACAATGCATGATTGCTGGGTGTAGACAATAACTGATAGCCGAGGGGTATTGAAGCCCAATGGGCTATTTTTGACATTTTGGTATAGAGGATTCCACAGAGTACTGCTGAAAAACATGAAAATAAAAAAAAACGTCGACCCAATTTGTTTTTTTAACTGCAAAATGTATGGGTAGGTAGGGTTATGGGAAACAAATATTATTGTGGATGGCCCCATGGTCAGGACCAGAGGATTCTTCTACAAGTACATAAATTAGCGCAGTAATACAAATTGATTTCTTTCCAAAAGTATTGTGTTGTTTTCGCCCATTGCATAAAGTGGAAAATAATATGATCTTTAGGCTCCCACAGCATTTTGGTTGTAATATTTCCGTTAGAGAAAATAACTTATCGTATGATTACATGTACATCCAAGTTCTGTCATATTTTGACATATTCCATCGAAAGCCACGGGAGATATTATCACGTGATAGTATGCTGATGAAGTTTATGTGTGCAAATTAATGCTCTGTCACTTTACAAACACCTTGGCACACTCATGCTGTACATAACATTCTTATGGCGTCAGATTATATGCCTCCTACATTGAATCAGATATACCTGTACCGTCTGATTGCATTGTGGTTAAAACCGTGGTGCACAGCTTTTGTGTGCATGTCTCTTGGCCAATCAGCATCATCTGTTTCTGAATGGAACGGAGTGGGTTTAGGATGTTACAGCCAAAGAAGAAGCTGTAGTCCGTGCTCTTGTCAGATAGTTGAACATCTACAGGCCTGCAGGTGCCTCCTATAGTTCCTATGTTTTCCTATATTTTTGAGTCATTCCTGTGTTTTCCTAAATTTTGCTCAAAACCTCCTATATTTCCTATATTTGACTTTTTCTCATGAAAACTTTCACCAATCAATGCTCTGAAATGAGTCAAATTGGCATGAGCAAATACATTTCAGGAAAAAAATTGATTGCCAAGTATGGAAACATTCAAATCTCTTTGTCGAACCACACAGCGTAACAGGTCTCCTCAATCACCACCACTATGACCGCATTCAGTGGAAATAATTTGATTATTAAAACACTGAAAAACTATCAAGTTTGGAACATACATGTACAATGTGGTAGTAACCTGTCTTACACTCCCTTACTTCCTATATTTTCCTATATTTTATTAAGAAAATTCCTATATTTCTCTTATATTTTGGCACATTTCCTCCTATATTTTCACTATGATCCACTTGTAGGCCTGCATCTAATTTATTCATTCTTCTGCCCCTGTGTCAATGAAAATTGATAAATCCGTATTTCGACCCAGTGCAGACAGAGGGTGTTGCATCGACAGCTTAGGAGGTTACCAATTCTGACATTGGGAGCATAGGAGGTTACCAATTCTGACATTGGAAGCTTAGGATGTTACCAATTCTGACATTGGGAGCTTTGGAGGTTACCAATTCTGACATTGGGAGCTTTGGAGGTTACCAATTCTGACATTGGGAGCATAGGAGGTTACCAATTCTGACATTGGAAGCTTAGGATGTTACCAATTCTGACATTGGGAGCTTTGGAGGTTACCAATTCTGACATTTAGGCCACTGTCACTTGATTGGTTGTTTAGCATGACCAGCCCTCATCTATATTTTGAGGGCAAATAATTAAAATAGATGAGGGATTTACATTTTCATGAGTAAAATTTATTCATTTTCTTCATTTTCCTACGAAGTAGGCTACAGATCGCAAATTGTCCGGTAATGAGTGAGTCAGTCAGTCAGTCAGTCCATCCGAATCCTTTCGTCGGCAAAATAAGGAGAACCATTGACATTAGAACCTTGATTTTTGGCATGAACGTGCATTAGGGCATTGTTACCAGCAAGTTCTGATCTGAAATTAGATTGATAATTAACACTTCAGTATATTGTTATAGATATACATTGTGTATGTAAACTGTAGCCTTTAACGTGTATCCTATTTCACATTGGCCACACCAGGCTGGAGCCTTCAAATTCAGGTCAAATTACCCACAGCTAAAAATACCCTGTCCCACTGTATGGCACATGGCCCTGAGGTTAATGTTAAGTACTGCATATACCCTCAAACAATCAGCGCTGTTTCCATAGCGAAGCTGAGGTGGTTTAACGTTTATCAATGAAGAAAATCACCGATCAACCGCCATAGAATATAATGTGAAAACAAGAAAACCGGAATAGTACATTCATCAGATTGCCGATGCCCAAAAATGTGTTGTCTCATATATCTAGATAAAAACGTGATGTAGAGACGCTATTTATTCGTCTTTGTACCGGTTATGCTCAGGAGAATGACATAGAATCTTGTGCATAGAAGGTGTTGGTCTTAAGTTGAATTACCGTAAACTACATAAATGCTACCTTTCTACTATAGTACTATATATAAAAATTTGTTGTATTGTTGGGAGAATAATGTGATTCAAAAAGTTGTTTTGATCCTGTACAAGGGCACTGAAAACCATTAAAGAGATGTAAATGTATTTTCACACGTAAAGCTTGAAATCTACTGAACCTATATTATTCAATCTGTTTCCTTTAGTTAAAAAATTGTAAAATTAAATCGCCGATCGTTATTTATTTTGGAATGAAGGCGCATTAGGAGACTGTTACCAACAAGTTCTGAGCTGACCTACTTTTGATGAAAATTTCTGGTGATTTTTGATGAAAATCACTGGCGATTCTGACTTGGGCGGTGCCCATGTTAATATAGGCAGGATTTCAACTGGGGGTGGGGATTTCCAAGAGTTCAGTTCGCGTTCGAGTCCTAATGCCTACTGTACTTCGTAGGTCCTGTGACGTTAGTCACACTGCCATGTTCGTATTTTTGTTTGCAATTTAATAATTAATAACAATAATTATAGCATCTAGCATGTGTATTTAAAAAAATGAAGGTCCTGCTAAACAACCAATTAAGTGACAATAGCCTTAGAATGGAGCTGTATGACATGTCTGCATGCTGCAGGTGTTAAGGTTCTAATTCCTTCACGTCTTCAGGAACTTTCAGTTGTAATATTTGCGAATTCAGGTAGTTCTACAATGTTGATTGCCATTCCCATCATCATTGAAATTAGCTTTTTTGTACTTGCATACATTTCACAGATACTTCATTACTAATTTTCGTTCGAATTTCAGGTGCCTTGAATTTAAGCTACTATGAAATAAGTTGGGGATTGTAGCATGCGTCTTCATGGTGACGCATCCATCTTTCAAAATGCAGTTACATGTAGACTGGTAAGTATTTCATTGCTCGTCGAGTTTACTGAAATGTAGTACCTTTCTCCAACTCCTTGTACATGTCAGTGTTCTATCCATAAAGATTTGCAGAGTCCTTAGTTGATTTTTGTGGCATCGTCATTTGATTTTGGTGGAGTCCTCATTTGATATATTTTTGGTGGAGTCCTTACTTGATTTTGATGGAGTCATTTGATTTCAGAGTCCTCCTTTAATTTTGGTGGAGTCCTTATTTGATTTTGGTGGAATCCTCATTTGATTTTGATGGAGTCCTTATTTGATTTTGGAGTCCTTACTTGATTTTAGAGTCCTTATTTGATTTCGGTAAAATTCTTATTTGATTTTGTCGATGTCATTTGATTTTTGTGGAATCATCATTTGATTTTTGGAATCCTCAATGATTTTGGTGCAGTCCTTATTCGATTTTGATGATGTCCTCATTTGATTTTGGTGATGTTCTAATATTTGATTGTGGTGGATTCCTCATTTGATTTTGGTGGAGTCATCATTTGGTTTTTGGGATCCTCAGTTGATTTTGGTATTCCCATATGATTTTATTGTCCTGATTTGCTTTTGATCGAATCCTCATTTGATTTTGGTGGAATCCTCATTTGATTTGATGTAGTCCTTATTTGATTTTTTGTCATTTCCTTGTTTGATTTTAGTGGAGTCTTTATTTGATTTTGTTCATGCCCTAAATTGATTTTGGTGGTGTCCTTATGGTAATTCCTCTAATAAATCGAAAACTGGAAGTGATATTTGAAGTGATAAAACAGTGGGGTGATCGATTTATTGCAAATCAGTTAAATCCGAAGGTCGAAAAATAAATCGAAAAATAAACGATGCCCAACCAGCAAGGGCCCAGTTTCTAGCAGTGCATTGCAATTGTGCGGCACATTGCAAATTCTATTCACACATTCGATTTTATTGATAAAACATTCTTTAGATCCAGTGATGTTTGTAAAATAAAATAAATGATACATGTAATTTGAGAACACTGGAATTCCGTCTTTGGCGATGAGTGGAAATTTATCACCAGCTCTGCATTGCTGCCATGGTTGTAGTGGCAAGTCGAGAACCTTCTTTTTCTCATTCGTCCAACATGTGCACTAAGGTTCCCGATTTAGTTTAGTTTTGACATTGTTAAGAACAACAACGCTTCGGAAATTGAGTTTTTGTGAAAGTGTTTAGTATTTCCCTTCTAAATAATGTACTTTTTACTTTTTTAGGATCAGTTTTCAATTTTTGAGATATTCATACCATCGATACAGTAAGTGTAGTAAAACTTGACAACCATGAATCCCTGGTCAACACCTGCATTGCATGTGATAACATTTCTATTACAAACGGGATCTACTATAAATCGGGGCTGATTGAAATATTGCAACTTCCGATCGATTTTTCTCCAAAAATCGTTGGGTGATTGATTCCCGATAGGTTAATCGATTTATTAGAGGAATTACCATATTTGATTTTGGTGGAGTCCTTATTTGATTTTGGTGGAGTCCTTATTTGATTTTGTTGGGAGTCCTCATTTGATTTTGATGCAGTCCTTGTTTGATTGGGTGGACTCCTCATATGATTTTGGTGGAGTCCTCATTTAACTTTGATGCAGTCCTTATTTGGTTTTGGTGGAGTCCTTTAGTTATTTGATTTTGGTGGTGTCCTCATTTAATTTTGGGGGAGTCCTTAACTGATTTTAATGGACTCTTTATTTGATTTTGATTTTGGTGGAGTCCTTATTTGATTTTTGGCGGAATCCTACTTTTGATTTTGGTGGAGTCTTACCTTGTCAAGAGCCAGAAGCCTAGCGAAAATGAACTTGTTTGTATAATTTATATGGTTGCTATGGCAACATAATCATTTTTTTTATTCAGTCTATCAGTCAAGAGCCAATTAAGCAAAAATTAGGTAAAGCCGGTGTACATGTAATTTGGCATTTTATGTCAGCTTAATTGTAACATGAAATAAATATTCCTGTTTTAATCAATGGAATAAAAAAATACAGTGTGATAACTGATCTCATAGTTGGTTGATGATGCAGTGTGCTGTGTATGAGTAGGCCAATGGTTCACTCAATTGATATGCCAAACAAGACTGGTCATGGATACAATTCATTAGGGGCAGTAAAATTCCATCCTCCGACAAATGAGTGAGAAAGGGCTCACTGGTGTAATAAGTAAGACGCCTCTTGGGTTCTGTAACTGTATTGTCGTGTTTTGAGCAATTGCCAGTAAAGATCATGCTTCCATAAAGATTCCCTTATGACCAAAAGTATTGATTAGCTTGCGTCACCATCCAGCCTCCCTTAGCGCTATTAACCAACACTTTCATTCTCACTATCCTCTTTATTTCTCATCCCTAATGCCCATGTTTATCCATTCAACGGGGTTTATCCATGGATTATCTGGTCCCTGTGGGAGTGATGGGTCAGTGGTCAGATAGCAGCACTTGACTGGCTGGTGGCCGGTAGTAAGAAACTGGCCAGTGTCCATGAAGAATTAAACCACCTTTTGGTTACCGAGAGCGGCATCGGACTGACTGAGAGGGTTGTCAAATTGTGTCGGCTAAATGGCCGTGCTGTTTAATGGAAATCAATATATCGCAGTGTCTTGAAAGCTGAAGACAAGCACTCTGATTCCACTTCACGAGACGTTGAATGTAACGACCATACTCTCGGTTAAGACAGGAAGTTAATATTGAAGTCACACAGACACGAATAATTGCTGCCTCCCGATCCATAAACATGAGGAATGTCATTTAAAGCATTATATTTAGATCGAATAAAATCTCTCTGCGTTATGGAATAAGTGATTCTAAATGACTTCACTTCCGTCGTGCTCGCATCACACATCTGCTGATGTATGTTATCGTTAAACTCTACTTTTCCTTTTCAGTCACGGGACTAACAGCTGTATCCAGAGGAGTTACAAATCGTTTGTTTGAAGAAGCCGCTTATTGGCTCGATATGTATTTACCTAATCTAGTACCCAGGCAAAAACAGAAACTAACATTGACCAGAAGTGATTTGATTTTCGAGTCGAGTCCGCTTGTTTGACGTCAGCTGAACCACGCACGTATCGGGCATAACACTTACATTGTATCCACTCTCCATGGCAGGATCAGCATACAACCAAATTGGAGAGCGTCACAAACTATAACGATCACGGCTGCGGTGAGGGACTATGAAGTTAGGGAGCTTCATTGATGACATGATACGGAGAGATTGAGCGGAGCGCTACAAGAGACTTGATGGTGTCGGGAGTGCTTCGTGTCTTGATAGGGAGCTCCATATTGATCCACTTCCTTGCCACTGCTTCCGTCGACTAGCACGAGTTGTTACGGGACACGTTATCTCAGATCATCATCAAATTTATGGTCAATGCGAGATTACGGCCCCTAGCATCTTTGTGCTGCCAGTCTGTCTACCACAAAGTGCTGATCAAATGTAAGTATGACTTATTAATCAATGTTAGTCAGCTTATTTTTGTATACATTTTCACACTCATACATGTGAAGTACAGACTACATGTATAACAAACCTCATTGTAAGACAAAGCAACATATTGTGCAACAGCAAGTTTGTACTTTACCATTGTGGATTGTTGCTTGTGATACATGTAACTAAATACAGAAGTTACATATTTCCACAGTCAGACAGCCATTGCCACTTATTCAACAGGTACATGTAGGTTGGATTTACTGTATTGTTTGACTAGAAATTAGACGTAACCAAACATGCAATGTACAGTTTCAGATACATAAACCACACAGAAACTGTATGCTAGCTTTGAGGTATGGTACATTTATATGTAAATATTAATGTTTGATCAGGTTACAGAGAATTAACTATCTCTCTAAAAATGGAGGTAAAAATGGTTCTGTTTGTTTAAGAATGTTCAATTTATTAATGATAATGCTCCAAAATCTGTTACCTGTCGTAACAGTGATTTAATGAAAGTGTGCATTTTTAATATAGAACAAAACCTATCATTTGTTATTATGCAAATCAGGTGACAATTTGTTTTTCTAATACCATCTGATGCGGCATCTTCTCTAGCCAAGTCGACGTACATCACGTTGCTCTGTACATTGCCTTGGCATACTTCTCTAGTAAAGTTGAAACGTTAATCCTCATTGATGACTGGATGCAGAGACGGCGTGCTGCATCCAATCAGAATGCGCGTTACATAGTAGTTGGTTTCCCAAGATGGCGGCCCCCACTAAGAATGAGTTGTGTCAAATGTGCGGGGAAATTCTACCGAAAAGATACAGGAAGAGCACTTTCACGGCCACTTTCGGTGTTTCTGATCAATTGAATCAGATTTTGGGACACGCTGCAAGGTCGAACGATAACGAATCGCCTCACGTGTGTGCCGACTTGAGATTGAAGGGGAACAACTCCTGGTGGCAAAAAGTCTCTCGCCGGTAAAACTTCCACTAGGTGGCGCAGAGCAGTATTCCTCTGCCACCAGCAAAGAATGTCAAGGCAGCGTAGAGAGCTTCGCGATGTAGTTGACCTGGCTGGTGAAGATGCTGATGCGGATGTATCCATGGTTGCCTATCAATATCATGCCTATGGGGGATGTCTCTTGGTTCTATATATTCTTGACTTTATTGGGCAAAAAAGCCTTTTTTACCTCCATTTTAGAGAGGTACATTTAGTTCCATCTGATCTGTTGATACATGTAGCTCACACAGACTAATTCTTGAGCTTATTCTAACCCAGGAGTCAGAATCCTATTCCAGTTTTTGCTGGAGTATATAAACGATGTCTGGCATTTTGGTGTTATTCTCAGACGTTTTTACACAGTTACATGTACATGTAGCTGAATTCTGTTTTTATGAAGATTTTTCCAGTTTGCTATTAATGTCAAGCCTCTGAAACTTATTGAACAAAAAGATATTTTGAAAGAATGTCCTTAATTAAATGTACAATTCTGGAACAATGGAAGATGAAGAAGTTTAGGAAACTGACACATGTATTGCAATTCAATCTCGAAACCAGAGCTATATTCGGTCCTGTACTCCCTAGTGCTAGGCTCTCAGACAGGGCTCGGTCATATGATCGGTCATTGGCTAGCACACCAAACCCTAGAATTCAGAACATAACGAGGGCATCTCTGTGGAGATCATGCCGATGTACCGACGTCATGGATGTTACGAGCGCGTCTGCGAGATGATGTACTCAATATGCATTCTTGCAAAATGTTTTCTATTATGACGTCAAGACATCATGACGCTGGCCATGCAAGTGACTCATGACTGATGTTTCATGAGGAATTGGATATGTTCCAATGGAACCGGAAGAGGACACGTGAACAAATTTTTCAATGTATTATGGGACCCATTTTCAGTGAGCGTGGTCCCAGGGGTTTGTCGGAGCGGCCATTTTCCAGCGGAGAGCGACCCCTGGTGGCGAGGTTGATTGCAATTTTCAAAGAGCCTTGCATTTTCTACATTTAATCTGATCATAAGTAAAGATGTATAATTCGTACTTCGTACCATTTGATGAATGTTGTTGCCATGACATATTAAATCTAGCAATTGTTTCTCAACATCAGATGGTCAAAAGAATAGGAATCATGTGTAAAACAAGGCCCTTTGTTGAGATCTGTTCTTCCATTGTATCGTCAGGCGAAACACCCTGTTGATATATCTACAGTTGTTAAACCCATTGATTATTGGCTTAGTATATACATGGCCTGGTTCCACTAATTGTAGACATGTTCTGATCACCAGTGGAAGTATCTGATAACCTTGATGGTACTGATCAATACAACGACCATTATCTTCTCACAATACCCAAGTACTACATGTATATTGGTCATCCACTATGGTGGCGAGTTCAACTGCACTTCTATATTCACTCAGCAGTCGAGTAAGGAATGTCACAGATAAAATTATTTTTCCTGAAAAATTGATCATAAATCATACAAGTATTTTGAACCATTGATAAACACGAGAATGATTTTAGTTAACTCAGTTTTATTGATGACTGCATTCAATGATAATATTTCAAGAAAGAAACATAATCCATCCAAGTTTTCCAAAGAAAAAATAGTTGATAAATCTCTTCAGAAGCTTTATAAATCATCTATCCAAACCCCTTGTGATAGCACAAGCCATTGAACTTTTAGCGGTTATGTTCAACTCAAAACATGAAAGAATATTTCCATAAACTGTTTTGAGTGATCGATGGCTGGAGAGAAAAGTTTCTAGCTTTTTGAGGAAAATGCTCTGATATGATATAATGGATGCATTTGATTATATTGTTCTACATGCCACTGACCTGTAAACACCATGAACACCAGAGATATCCTGACAATCATTCTTGCCCTTACAGATATTTGTAATTTGTTGCAGCAAGCTCACATTGTGTGCCTGTTGTTAGCTAACATGGTTAGCTGGCCACTAGCTTGCCTGGAGCTTGTCACTAGGTCACATTTGAAACATTGCAAGCTTGCAATTGGTCAAAGTCACGGTGACAGCGTTACATTCAGAGAAGAGTTGCTGAGGTATCAAGCTCAACAGTTTAATTACTTGAATTCTGCAATCTAGTGCAACTTAGCCGCAACCTAGCGCAATTTAGTTGCAAGCTAGCAGATGCTTACCTTGTCTAATCAAACCTGCGAGCTAGTGCAAGCTTGCGGCTAGCTTGTACAACTTTGCAGCCAGCTTGTGCTAGCTCGCAGCCGGCTTGCGCAAACTCATGGCCAGCTTGCGCAAGTTCGCCTGAAGTTGAAATGTAGGCCTACATGTACCATGATTCATAACATTAAAGTACAAGATACAGCATTTTTAAAACAATTTTTATATAAAAATGTTAATTTTTAGCCCACCATCACCAGATGGAGGGCTGTTCAAATCACTTTTCGTCCGTCGCCCATCCGTCCATCTGTAAAGAATTCTTGTTATCGCGATTTCTCAGGAACTTTTTCCCCATGAAACTTTATCGCGATTTCTCAGGAACTACTGCACGGATCTTTCTCAAATTTGGTACACAGGTTCCCCTTGGGGTCTTGTTGATCAAGATACCTTTTCTGGTTCGATGCGCAAATTCAATATGGCCACCAGGCAGCCATCTTGGATTTCCCCATGACATTTATCGCGATTTCTCAGGAAGTGCTGCATGCATATTTGGTACACAGGTTCCCCTTGGGGTCTAGTTGTGCAGGATACCTGTTTCGGCCCAATTTGAAAATTCAATATGGATGCCAGGTGGCCATCTTGAATTTCCCCATGAAAGTTTGTTATCGTGAATTCTCAGGAAATTACTGCATGGATCTTTCTCAAATTTGGTACACAGGTTTCCCTTGTGGTCCAGTTGTGCAGGATACCTTTTTTGGTCCGATTCGAAAATCCAATATGGCTGCCAGGTGGCCATTTTGAACTTCCCCATGAAATTTTGTTATCGGGAATTCTCAGGAACTACTGCATGGATCTTTGTCAAATTTGGTATACAGGTTCCCGTTGTGGTCTAGTTGTGCAAGATACCTTTTTTGGTCCGATTTCAAAATCCAATATGGCCGCCAGGTGGCCATCTTGAATTTCCCCTTATGACATTATCTTCAATTCTCGGGAACTACTTCATGGATCTTTCTGAAATTTGGTACAAATTTTGTTCAAGATACCTTTTTCGGTCCGAATTGAAAATCCAAGTTACACTTTAAATTAATACGGTATTCCCGTGTTGTGATGTTGCATCACAAGAGTCGGCGGATCAAACGGTGGAGCATATTCTATATATTGAGTATAGAGAATATTCCTACCTTCACCTTCTATATCAAGGAGTTCAAATGATTCCGAATTAAAATGTATTTCTTCAAATTTTAAATGAGTTTCAGGGGTCGAAATTGCTATCTATTTGCAGGACATGTCCGGCAGATAATTGGCACTGTCCTGCAGGTTTTCAGTCAGTTTACATGTATTTTAATTATGTACCGGACAATTCTTGACAAATGTCCCGCAGGTATTTCATGAACATTTCGACCCCTGAGTTTACTTTAGTCCATGCTGTTGCAAGTGAACTGCCCCACCGTTTTGTCTGCCGACGGGTAGGCTACATGAAGGGACGTACGTCACTCTTGTGACACAACTCGACAACTGTAGACTACTGCGTGTTCTATCCAAGGGAGATAATTGGAATTCAGACACTTTCAAAGTTTCAACATTACTGCACGGATCCCTTCAGTATTAAGTTGTGTACCATCTTACTATTTTCGAGTATGGTATCTTGAAAGAGATATCTCATACTAGCCCAGTAAACAGAATGGAATTAGCATTCGTTCCTAATTATAAAATCTTAGGTATGTTTCATAGCTCATGCCAAAGTGTCAAAGAGATTTGTCTTCGCTTCCAGTACCCAATGATGACACGTGCAAACAAAAAAAAATACTTCAAAATGAAGACGAAGGATCCTCCGGACATTCACTTTCAGACTAACTTTGTTCATTTCACTTGTACTATAAGAACCGACATTAAGTACAGTTTCTTAAAATCTTGACACTCCTGAAACTTATAAAGATAATATCTTGGTGTTTTCCAGTGTCCCTTTTTCGCTCAAATTCGAAATTCTGCAAACAAAATTACAAATAAATCGTATGTTCTTAGTAACAATGGACAAAAAGATCTCTTAGTCATTAGCTTACAATTATCGTACAATGGTGGGTGCCAAGATCCTTCAGGATCTCTCGTTATCCTACAAATCACAAAAGTTTATCTTTACTATATTAATTAATGATTCTGATCAGAAAAAGGCATACGGTCAGTTAATTCCCTAAGTATTCGCGACCCTAAGTAAATTCGAAAACGGGCATTTTTCGCCAAGTCACGTGACACTGTTCCCCAAGTAATCGAAAACGGCCCATTCGCGAAAAACCGCGGTCCTAACTATTCGAAAATCCCCCATTTATCGTGGTCACGAGATTGATAATATTATGTAGTTGTGCGATGGAAAAACTTCCAGATCAACGAGTTTCCTTAGAATTAGTATTTGATAAACCTTGCAAACTTTTTGAGCATTTTGAACATAACCAATTGTAACAACTAAGTTGATTTTCATTATGTCTCAAACAAAATGTATCCAATGTTTAAACTGCGATTTCTCATGGTCATTAAATTGGGAATATTGCCAGTTTACGAGGACGTGCGATATGGACGCGGATATTCTCTAATGGACGACGGCTGAATTATGAATGACGGACCAGACGCTTGTAATTAAACATTGCCGATTGAAGATAGCATACATTCGATATTATACTGAAAACATCAAAATGAAGAACTGGAAGTTACGTTTCATTCGGTCTTAAAAAAATATAATGCTGAAGTTTGACCGGACATTTGAACCATGGATTGTCTTAGTCGCGGGGTAGAGATTTACGATCAACCCCAACCCCAAGTTGCATTAATTTTGGCGACTGTATGCCATGTGCGCCTCACCCTAAAACCAGAAACGCGCCTGTTTGGGCCCGACTTCAAATTTTTTTTCCCCGAAGACACGAATGTTGAGATTCCCAGCTATGACACTGAAAACATATTTTGTACTGTTCAGACAAAAATAATTTAGAAACCTATCATTTCCAACGAACGCGGCCATTCAGAATATTTTACGGCCGTGGTCAATTTGCGGTGATGCATATACCGAAAGAAGTTTGCGCTCTTGTATTCAACTTTTCAGCAGCAAGCTCTTAGTACAGATTTATTCTCTTCAATCACCCCTGGATAAAATAAAAACGAGGAGATCATTCAGAGAATTATCATGGAAGGAAAGCTGTGACGTGCAGGATTAACCATGACATATGGCTGCATCGGAATCTTCATAGCCGTAAAAAGCGTGGAACGGCGTCATTGTGCACGGTGTCATTGTTTCGCATGGGTTCTTGAATTTGTTTGTAAAAGTGCATAATTTTTATATTGAAAATTAAAGGCCTTGAAAATTAGAATTTTTCGAGTGAGTTTTTTTACACTATTAATGAAGATATTACGGTACTTCTGACTTGATTATTGACATAAAAGTTGAATGTCGGAAGAGACGTTTATGTAAGATAGCCGAGATCATAGGCGGTAATTTGATAGCAACTGAAGCGGAGGTCGGAATAGTGGGTTGAGATTAAAAGTTAAAAAATAAAAAGATGGAATAAACTAATAGGTTTTCTGTCTACTTATTCTCTAAATTATACTGTCTGAAATGTGAATTAATTTTGCTGAACCCATGAGGTAATATTAGATAAAAACACGGTTGTACATTTGGCTGTTTCGTCATCATCATCTATCGATTTGTCTTTCGTCAGAAATATTCCAGAATACATTTACATCTGAAACAGATTGAACCAATTTTTTTTTTCATGAGATTCGTGATCTCACTGTTACGAAGGCATAATATATTGAGGTTGTGTTGGCTGAATATATTATGAAGCAGGAACCGTGTACAAGCAAAAGTTTGGCCCACGTGCCATGCTATCCAAGTATTGATCACGTGATGTTATTGCAATGCCGTATGGCGGGAAAATGTACAAAGAACACGTGGCATGTTGAAACTTTCATTCTTCCATGTCTACAGACCCCACCTAATTCTATGAAAGTATTTTCATACATTTGTTAATAAAGGATCGAAGGGATACAGTGAATTGTTAGAATGGGCAAGCAATTCATGTCTTTCGTTTAGCCACTATTCATGGCGGGATGAGCTCGTTCCAGCTGGGAAGATTGTATATCGTCTCAGACAAGTTGGCCCTGATATGGGTCTCAGTCGAGTTGACCCTGATATGGGTCTTCATATAGTGTCGGGCGCTTGCTTAATTTGCTGTTCGTTTCATTGACATAAACAGTTTGAAAAGCCCTTCCACAATATTTCCCTATGAAGAGCAATCAAGAAATTATTAGGTTTGATTCTCAATCTGAAAATGACGTAATCTGTGTTTCTTCATTAGATCGTTATATATTTTCACATAAACATCATTGGCGTCACTGGGATAGTTGTGCCTAGTCTTCTCGGCAGTGAAAAAAATTCTGCAAGAGTTCAAGCATGTCCTGAAGAGAAAATAAAGAAAATATCAGAATGTCTAAGTGACAGAATATGCCCTTGTCCCGTATGTACGAATACAAAGTATATACGCGATTTTGTGATTTTAAATTGGCCGGGCGTCCGGTGAAACTAATCTCTTCATTGTCAGCCGATCATTGCAGTCAGTTATTCGAACCTAATTTAATGGTTAAAGAGCAGAAAGAATGCTTTATTTATCCTTTGATCAATTGCGAATTATTGCCTGACAAATCTAAACGCACAACAAACATTTCCCCGGTTTTACTTCGGGGTTTCCCCTCGACCACACATGTTCGTACCACTGAACTTCGCCGAAGTATATTAGGCTTCATTCTACACACAAAGTATATTGAATGTCTCGTGGTTGTCGATCTTATATCATTTAAGAGTGCTGTCTGGGGTAAATATCACAAAATTAAAGAAACACCACAGTCGACGTATTGTGACCTTTCATTGTCGAACGGGTCGCTATATAGCTGAAATATTGCTGAATGCGACGTTAAACCTTAGTTCTCGCTCTCTCTCTCTCTCATTGTCGAACGGTATGGGCATTTAATATGAGGACTCTAATTTACGAAAACGTCCGTTTTTCTGAACTGACCTGCACAAACTATTCGGAAGTGGTCAGTTTTTACCCCTCGGCCAAAATTTGGCCGAAGGGTATTGTCGTCGTCATGTACGTCCGTCCGTCCGTCCGTCTGTCCGTCACACCTTTCTCGTTACCAAGATATCTTCAGAACGACTTACCCTAGGCACACCAAACTTGCAGTGCACATCCATATGCTCGTGACCCAGAACCCTATTGAATCTGGACCCGATTTGTTGGAAACTTTGGCGGCCATCTTTAATTTATGCGAAACCATCACAGCTTTCTCGTTACCAAGATATCTTTAGAACGACTTACCCTAGGCACACCAAACTTGCAATGCACATCCATATGCTCATGACCCAGAACCCTATTGAATGTGGACCCGATTGGTTAGAAACTTTGGCGGCCATATTTAATTTATGCGAAACCATTAATCTTGTGTATCTCCGGTACCATTTCAGTGTGAAACTTGGTATAGATCATCAATGCATCAAGAAACTTCAAAGGAATGAGCAAACCAGTTTCTCTGATTCGGTGGAAACCTTGGTGGCCATCTTTAATTTATGCATAATATTTAATGATATATATCTCTGATACCATTCAAGTGTTCTATACGAAACTTGGTATACAGTATCGATGTATCAAGAGACCTACAATGTATAACCACATCAGTTCCTCTGAGTGGTGGGAAGGTTGGGCGGCCATCTTTAATTTATGCAAAATCATTAATGATCTCTATCTCTGATACCGTTCAAGTTCTCAATGTAAAATTTGGTATACATCATCGATGCATCAATAGACTTACGATAATTGACAGTTCTGGTGTTTCTGATTGGGCGGAAACCTTGGTGGCCATCTTTAATTTATGCAAAATCTTTAATGATGTATATCTTTGATACCATTTCAGTGTTCTATACGAAACTTGGTACACAGCATCGATGTATCAAGTGACTTGCAATGAATAACCACATCAGTTCCTCTGAGTGGCGGAAAGGATGGGCGGCCATCTTTACTTTATGCAAAATCATTGATGATCTCTATCTCTGATAACGTTCAAATGCTCGATGTAAAATTTGGTATACATCATCCATGCATCAAGAGACTTATGTAATGAATACCGGTTTTTCTGATTGGATGGAAACCTTACAGGCCATTTCTAGTTGCAACATTTTTCATAATCTGTATATTTGTCACTTGACTACTTGGTGTTCCTGAAATCTTGGTTCAAATTCAATACATTATGAATGGCTGGCGCCCAGAGCCGAGGGGTTTTCAGATGCGCAGCTTCGTATTCAAGACTGCGATATTCACTTCCGGTCATGAATACTTAGGGAACTTACCGTACCTTCAGAAACTTGGCAATGGTACAAAATGAAGACGAAGGATCCTCCGGACATTCATTTTCAGACTAACTTTGTTCATTTCACTTGTACTATAAGAACCGACATTAGGTGCAGTTTCTTAAAATCTTGAAACTCCTGAAACTTATAAAGATAATATCTTGGTGTTTTGAATATCATGAGGTTAATTTAATTTTCTCTGGCATTGTCATCTCATTCTGTATCCCTGGTTGTATTATATACATGTACAGTCTGTTCACTGGAATTTTATCCCAGGATGTAAATTCTAGCTATGAAAATAGATAAATTAAAATAAAATAAGAAGTTTTAACAGATTTTCTGTCTGGGCCCAGGCATCTGTATATAATGGACATTAGTAACATTAGTACATGTATAGTACATGTATGCATTTTTTGCAAACTTGTTCTTGCTACATTAAATGAAAAATCTGATGGTTGTGGGCCTACAGGCTCAATAAGTTACTTGTGAACAATATATCAGTCTGCACATACTTGATCCTGAATCCATACTGTTTTCAATATAAACTGTATTCAGATCCCCAGACTAAACTATAAATACATTCACATTAATTGTTGATTGAAGTATTCTGTCACCTTGAGCTTGGGAGCAAGCTGAACATTTTTGTCCTCTCCAACTTCTTGACCTGCTGTAAATGTCTCATTTGCTGTGGGCAGATGACCTATTGATTATGTCTGAAAGCCCGAAACGATTGCAACATTGTCTAGATAAATTAGCCTTATATTGCAAAACTTGGCATCTACAAATCAACGTTGAGAAAACTAAATGCATGGTAATAAGCAAACGCGCTCTGAGACAAACTCCGCCAATATTCACTTGTGATGGACACATCCTGTGCACCACAGACAACTACACTTATCTAGGCTGTATAATTAATTCACGCGGTAAATTTACACTTGCCAAAGAAGACCTTCAACAGAAAGCTAGTAAGGCTTTGTTCAAAATACATAGAGCACTATCTGGAACCAATCCACCACCAAATATATATAACCAACTTTTCGAAACACTGATTAAACCTATTGCACTATACAATTCAGAAATATGGGGTTCGGAACTACGGAAAACTAAAAAATCGTGACATAAACTCATTTATGGAAGTTTATGAAACAGAACCATTTGAACGACTACATAACAAGTTTTGCAAAATGAACTTGCAAGTTAGTAAAAACTCTGTCAACATCGCATGTAAAGCAGAATTAGGTCGCTTCCCCATTATAGTAGATATAAACCACATTGTCGTAAAGTATGCTCATTATTTAGATAACATACCAGCAGATAGACCCCTTTTACACGACGCAATTCAATGTAGTAAATCATTATACGATATAAACATTGGTTGGCATAACTATGCCTATAATGTCTTAAACAAAAGCGATATCTGTAATATCTCTAATACATGTACCTCCAGTAAAAAATACTTTCAGGATGTAAAGGAACAATTTAAAAGAAATTATGTTACATACTTCAATGAAAAGTTAAAAACATCAGAAAAACTGTTATACTACAAACACTTAAAGGATGCTAGTGATTACAGAATGGCTGATTATCTGCTTATGCTGAACAACTCGCATTATAGACAGGCAGTGTGCAAATTGAGAATTTGTGCACATCGTTTGGAAATTAAGACTGGTCGATACAGAAATAAAAATAACTATAGACAGAAGCGACAGAATCTGTAGATTATGTAACATATCAGCGGAAGATGAATTTCATTTTATCATGAAATGCCCTAAACTAAAACGTCTCCGAAGCCTCTTATTGGAGAAACTGATACAGGCACACCCCGAAACGATCTTTATGACAGAACTAGAGCAATTTTTGTTGATACTCGATTGCCCGAGTGCGATTGCAACACTCGTTGGACAGTTTTTGTACGAGATGTTGGAAGAGCGTCGACATCTCTTATCCACCTCACCCACTGCCACACAATAACATATTATTGTTCAATATTGTTAATTCATTGACTCGTTTGTATTTCATGTGCTCATACGTGAAATAAAATATCAGTATCAGTACTTGCAAGTGTATACTGAGGTCAATCTGCAGTCTCGTGCTAGCGTGCTGCAAGCTGGCGCAAGCTTCTTGGAGGCATGTTAGCTCAAGGTAAGCTTGTGTTAACTACTTGCAACGTTAAATTTCTGTAACGGAGAGCATAAGCACATGAAGCTTCCACTTGTACTGATAGGGGAGACCGGGGCTGGTTGAATTTTTTGATATAAAATGATGACTACAAGTACATGTAGGTAGAAAGTTTTATGTGAACTTGGAATTATGTGCATATGGTAGTACATCCATAGGACTATCTACCACCGACCAGTATTAAGTCCAAACAATGCTCAAAAACCGTGTACATGCTTAAAAAGGATGGGTTTTCCGTGCCAACCTGTCCCGTTTACAAATAACACAAATTCAGTGATTGGATTCTGAATGTTTATTTTAAATGAAACATTATATATTTGGCAAATATGAGGCTACTCAGTGCAGTGTTATGAGCTGTAGCGTAATCGCCGCCGTGCAGTCGTCAAGACATTGAGCTAGCTCGCAACTGACAGTGTTATGTGTGTTGTTACACGATGACTGTGCAGTTGGAGGTTGAGCACACCGACTTGGGTTTTGAGCAATGTCCTGATCTGACAGCGTAGTGGACATTGCTAGAGCCCATTACTCTGAGTAACATGAAGCAGAAATAAGTGTCAGATAGTTAAGTAGTCAACATGGGTGAGCAAGCTTGAGGTGGTGAATGGGGTGGTGGCGGGAGAAGAAATATTGGAGAACTTATGAAATGACATCCAGCTGATTGAGACTCTGACTTCAAACTGAACTCAATAAGGGAGAAACAAGATAAACTCTGTTTGCCCAGAGGTCAACTAATCTATTAACCAAAACAAAGATACAGGATGTGGGTGTGAATTACATACACATGGTCACAACAACCTCAGTGACCTGGCTGTGAAGGAAACACACATGTCAGCAGCAGGTCAAGTGTCTGTCATTGAGTACTGGTCAAGGAGTTCAGATAAACAGCTGTTATTTGTAAACAAAGCTCAATGAATTTAAGCTACTATTTACAAATAACACAAATTCAGTGATTGGATTCTGAATGTTTATTTTAAATGAAACATTATATATTTGGCAAATATGAGGCTACTCAGTGCAGTGTTATGAGCTGTAGCGTAATCGCCGCCGTGCAGTCGTCAAGACATTGAGCTAGCTCGCAACTGACAGTGTTATGTGTGTTGTTACACGATGACTGTGCAGTTGGAGGTTGAGCACACCGACTTGGGTTTTGAGCAATGTCCTGGTCTGACAGCGTAGTGGACATTGCTAGAGCCCAATTGAAGCCGCAGGCTGAGAGGCCCAAGGAGGAGAGGAACTAGTGATATTCATATGATACATATGGTAGTATGATACAGTTGATGCCTGCTGGGAATTGTAAAGTTCGATAATAATAATAGACTAGAATAATAATCAATGCCAGACTTTGGTACCAAACCAATACAGATATATACATTGTATGAGGTGGGCTCAGCTGGGAGGAGATGTAACAATTATACATGCATGACAATGTGTTAGATGTGATATATATACAGAGAACAACCAACTGGCGGATAAAACTGTGAAGTTCTTTTTTTTTTTTTTTAAATACGATTGTCAGTCTAATAAAGTTTGTTCATGTAGTACAAGGAGCTCCACAAATCTAAAACGCAGGTAACTTCGCATATCTCCCGATGGCCCAATATATGGGTCAGTGAGAGAACACATAATAGCACAGAATGATGATGCTTGGAATTACTGATTTTACATACTCCAATAAATGAATCTGC
The DNA here is from genome assembly GCA_036873755.1 of Hanleya hanleyi. NCBI lineage: Eukaryota > Metazoa > Mollusca > Polyplacophora > Lepidopleurida > Hanleyidae > Hanleya > Hanleya hanleyi. The sequence goes on from JAVTVY010027735.1 coordinate 24,595, forward strand.
TCTTCATCACACAACACTTCACAAGATGGAGAACAGCACGCTTTTGATCCTTTGAATAATCGCGCACACAGCCCGAGTAATCTACTCCAGGCACAAGGAATTTACTCCATCTCATTATATACACATAAAACACAATGAAGAGCCGAAGAACGAAGAACACATGATCGAACAATCACTTCGCACAATGATAGAGGATAAGATCACTGCTGATGAGAGAATCAGATTTCGGACATGGCACTTTGCGCCTGTTGAAGAGTAGACCTTGACGTATGAATATACCGACAGTATGCATCAGAGTACCATCGCCCCAATACTTTGATAAGGTGGTCTGGAATATGTGCGATCGATGCCGAGCTCGCTGCGCCAATACGGAAACTGTGTCCAGAGTAATGAGTTTGGTTGAGATGGAGGTTGGAGAGAATTTTGCGGAGTTTAGAGATAAAATATTCCCTAGTTAGGGCAGTTTGATCATATAACATGAAAAGTGGGCTGGACGGATCGTTAGTGATCAAGTGGCGAACAGCCAGATATCTGCTGATATACATAACGGGACAGAGCGGATTATCCAACTTAAATAATGTGATGGTAATCCCACTCCGGAATGGATCTGTTTTTGAGGATTTAAGGGTAAGTTCAGCATGATCATCTGATACTGATATGTCAGATAAAGTCAAGTTCAAATTTGGGTTAAATGCTGAAGAACAGGTGAACTCCCCACATCGAAGAAAGCCAAAAAATGCTGTTACACAGGCAGTTGCCAACAGTAAATCTATGTATGGAGAGAAAAGACCTGCCTGTAAAGCGATGCAACAATTAGCTAGAATGGTTTTGGTGATAGGGAGACGAGGTTTGCTGTGAGAACCTTGAATTCTTTTTATGGCACGCATGACTGCAAATAGACGAGGCAGTTGCGAGTTGTTGGGGATAATCCATGGATGGGCTTGGTCAGTAAGGATGTAAAAATGCCTTACAGCACAGAGATAAACTTTGATAGTGGAATACTGTAAATTTAGTTTAGAGTAACAATGGGCAGCAAAATATGTTAGCGTGACCTCAGAAATTGGTGGCAGCGGCCCTATCTTTATGTCATTTGCCTGGCAGCACTGTATACCATGTTGGGTAAGGAATAACCTGAACTGATTGAAACCAGCACTATATATCCTCTGAGTGTTACTGGAAATTGAGTGAGACAAGAGCATATTCACTGTGTGATGGAGGTCCATGTCACATCGGAGAAGGTGGGACATGGAGTTGGATTCTTCTCTGCCGCTGGTGCCAGCATGCGGAATTTCTGCAAATTGAAACGGGATAAAGCATCAGTAACCTGATTGGAAGAGCCTGGCACATGTTCGGCGAGCACGGCAAAGTTATTTTGAGCTGCACAGAGAAGCAAGCGTCTCAACAGCGGCATGATAGCGTTGGATTTTGACTGTTTCTTCTTAATAATTTCGACCGTGCTCATATTGTCGCAGTGGAAGAGGATTCGCTTTCTCGACCACTCGTGGCCCCATAAAACCGCAGCACACACAATGGGGTAGAGTTCCAGAAGGGCAGTGGATAGAGAACTGGTGGGTAGCTGTAAAATTTCTGCAGGCCATTCTCCATAGAACCAGCGACCTTGGAAGAATCCGCCATAGCCTTTCGACATGGCAGCATCAGTAAACAGTTCCAAATCAATGGCTTTTGTGGCGTCATTTTCCAAAAATAGGAAAATACCGTTCCAGTTTGAAATGAAGTTTTTCCACATAAGGAGTTCGATCTTAGCATCCTTATTTATGTGTACATAATGGAAAGGCTGCTGCACAGAATATGCGAGATTTATAAGGTAGTTAACGAAAGCTCGACCTGATTTAATTACCCTGCAGGCAAAATTGAGGTGCCCTAACAGACTGAGCAATTTCCTTTGAGTGACTGAATTGTTAATAAAGAAATTATCAATTGCTGCAACGATTCGTGCTTGTTTGTCCGGTGGTAATTCTGCCTGCATGCTGATAGTGTCTAAGCAAATACCCAAATAGTCAGTCCGGGTGACCGGTCCCACAGTTTTATTGCTGGCTAGGGGAATGCCAAGTGTGTTGAACAGCATAGTCAGTATGGACATGGTACGTAGGCCATCCTCTTGGCACTTGTCGATAACAAGATAATCATCCAAGAGGCAAAGAATGTGTTGAATGCTATATTTATTTTTCGCGATCCAACAAACGGCTTTCGATAAACAGTTAAATATAGCAGGACTGGAACGACATCCAAAAACTAGTCTGCAGAAAAAATACAAATGTTCTTTCCACTGAAATCCAAACAAGTGCCATCGGTCAGGAGAAATGGGTAGTTGTTTGAAGGCATCACGTATATCCGCCTTACACAACCAAGCCCCTTGTCCGATATTGTTAATGATACTGATGGCATCGTCAATTTTGACATAGGACAGGGATGCAGACTCTTTGTCAATGAGGTCATTGATACTGCAATCAGAAGAATCGTAAGGGGCTGATAAGTCCAGAATCAACCTTTTCTTACCAGAGTATTTCCCTGTAGCAACACTGAGTGGACTTATACGATAATTAATGTATGGGGAACTCGTGAATGGACCAGCAAGGAAGCCTTTCTCAAGTTCAGTGTCTATTAGGTTAGATACTATGTCTGGTTCCATATTGGCAGACTTGTTGTTTTTTACAGATCACTGTATTTGTAGGAATAGGATCGACACCAGGATCAAAACCGTCTTCAATACCCGCACATAAAAACTCCACAAAGTCTCTATCAGGATGATCTACAAGTGCCTGCCTTAAGGCCAGGTATTTGATTGGTGAGGTGGCACAAAAAGTTGAGTTTTGTAGTCAGGGTCTACGGAAAGGGGTATTCGGATTTGTGGTTTTCGACCTACAGTCCAAAGCGGGGTGTTCTCCTTTGCAGGTAGTGCACACATGAACATATCGGCATGGAGATCTAGTGCATATCTTTGCATTAAAGTTGTTACAGATCTCCCTTCCTCCATAGTAGATCTTTGGGCGGCTATCTATGAAGGGGCTGCTGGAATAATTAGTCTGTGTTGTCGCTGGGGGTCGACGATAGCTAATGCCCGAGGAGCCTGTTTCTGCCGCTTTCTCTCTGTACATTGGACAAAACTGGCCTTCATGGTTGACATAGTGAACATGCTTGTGATTTCGAACCGGAGAAAACACGTTGAAAGATTGTGTCATCTATCAAACCCCAGTTCAGTAATTTGCCATCTTCTAATAGATAGGAGGCAGCCTTGGCTGCGAATTCTTTGTGGTATTCGTAGAACAGCGAGCCATACCGCACATGCATGTCAAGGATGTTCTGCTCATAGGTGTCAAGTGACAGTCTTCTTAGGGGGTATTTGTTACAGATGACAGATTTATATCTGTAAAAGGCTTGAAGGAATTGAGTAATGCTGAGTTTCTTAGCTAATCGAGGGTCTGTTGGTGATTTCCAGTTCAATTCCAGATTGTCAGATACTAAAGTTTTTGATTTTGGTGACACTACTTGGATGAAAAAGTGGCCTACCTGGAATTATCCCTGGTTGTTGCTGCATTTCCATGCTGGCGTAAACACTTTCCAAATCATGATCGGTAGAGTCCTGAGTTCGAGCTACAGGTGTTGGTATGGCTGGTGACACATTCGGCAAACGTGATTGAATACTCTGCATTTGTTGTTGCAGACTGCCGCATGTGTTTTTTAATTCGGACAATACTTCCGAGAGACCAGCTGTTGTTGAGACCTGGGCACCCGTAACTTGGCTTGCAGTTGATGGAACACACAGATTATCAGAGTGAACATTCCTTGGAATACTTCCTGTATCGGAGTCGGTAATCGGGGGGCGAACTGACTGCATGTTGTCAGCTGGAAGAATGTGATTTGCCAGAATAGGTGGCTGTGGGAATTGCCTCTGTGATTCTGTGTCCAACATGGTTTCCGTGCTAGTAGTGGGCGTCCGAGGTGATCGTGAACGTGTTCGTCCAGAAACCACTGGCCTAAAGTCATCGGCGGTGGCGGCAGAATAAAGTTGTAGCAACTGATTTGTCTTAAATCCGACAGGAGACGGAATGCCCAGCTCTGACAACTTTGTTTTCAACGTCTGGAGGTGCCAGTTCCGTGGATTTTGCATGTCGTAATGAGTTTCAGAGTTCCTAGCATTCAAGGGGTTGACCGTTCTTGATATTTCTCCTCGAGTTCGTGGCTGAGATGAAGATGATCGATTTGTACTGCCAGTACGTTGTTTGGGGCGAGGTTTTCTGCCCGACATGCTGATTATGCGTCACTAAAAACTGTTGAATGCTAAATTATGATACTAAGAAGAAATGCGAAGAAATATTGGAGAACTTATGAAATGACATCCAGCTGATTGAGACTCTGACTTCAAACTGAACTCAGTACAGAGAAACAAGATAAACTCTGCTTGCCCAGAGGTCAACTAATCTATTAACCAAAACAAAGATACAGGATGTGGGTGTGAATTACATACACATGGTCACAACAACCTCAGTGACCTGGCAGTGAAGGAAACACACATGTCAGCTGCAGGTCAAGTGTCTGTCAATGAGTACTGGTCAAGGAGTTCAGATAAACAGCTGTTATTTGTAAACAAAGCTCAATGAATTTAAGCTACTATATACAAAAGAACCACATCACATGTTGTAATAAAAACCAGGTTTTATTTTCATTACTGAGAACACAACATATACAACACAGTTATTTCCCCCTTAATATAACAGCAATGACAGAAGTCCATGAATATCTGCGGTGTAAGTTTACCATTACTTTAGCATTTATAAGGTATTCTCTATGATACAATGGCGTCACTGAGCGATTTTCCTCCCTCTGAAAAGCCTAATTTTAACACAGAAGTAAATGGAAAAAAGCTTCGAAAAAGGCTAGTTCAGCTCTGATTTTAACACATAATTTGAACGGATGTACTATCTTTTACTTCGCCAAGTTGTAGAAATTTATCTCAAGTATGAGAGAAGATTTTTAGGAAAAACCTGTTACGCTCCATTGAGGCCTAGGTTAAAAATCCCCCAGTTGCGCGGATGGCGATCACGGCACTGTAATTGATAGAACAGCTTATCCTTTGTTTAGGGCCGCTGTCACTTTCGTTGTGTCTTAAGAGAATCCATCACTCTAAATATCCAGATATGTCGTGGTCACACTATCTGGGAGAACTTTGCGCAAATAGTTATTGGCGCCCATGAAACAGACAAACGCGGCAGTTCAGTAATGCAAAGCCTGAAGGTTAAGCTGAAAACATGAGAAAATTAAACCACAAATGAAGCATAAAATTCACCCGATATGAAGGTATGCAGTAGCTAGCACAGTGATAAAGTGCATGGGGATATACTACAGTAGTGAAATTTCACATTTCCATTTAAAGAATCAGAATATATGAGATGTGTGAGCTGATGTACGCCTTTATGTTCCAATAGACCACTCGAATGGGGAAAGGGATGGAGGAACTTGAAGGGGATGGCTGAATGGGGGTTCTGTGATATTGATCTCAGGCAGAATACGCAGACCCGCCCTGAGGATTCTGGGTAGCCTATTTTATTTTTGTTTCTTTCCATGCTCCAACATAGAGCAATATTCCTGATAAGCGATTTGACATTTTCAATTTGAAGTTAAGTTTGTTAAGTTATACCAGTTATCACTGATTATAACCTGATGTCCTGCAGTGAACTTCTCTTTCATGCTGCAAAACAGAGAAAAATGTGATAAAAGACTGGAGTGATTTTGAGCCCATTTGCATACCCCCTCCCAGCCACCCCGACCGCCAGCTGCAGCAGGAGTTTATGGGTAAATTTGAAATTGCAGCAAATGTGGGGGTACCGTACCCATCTGTTCATTTTGCAAAAAATAAAAAAAACAAAAAATAAATAAATAAATAAAATAATAATAATAATAATATAAAAAAAGTGATTGCTAAACTGTAGTTGTCTCGTAAGTAATATCTTACTTTTACCTATATCTCTGATACATACAGTTAACAGGTCATTAATTCACCACCCACTCTCCGGTCGTACGCTCCAAATCGCCCAGGCCATATACATGTAGAGTCAAAACGTGCATCCGTGTTATGGCATAGGGAGAAATAAAAGGTACAAGGAATGATTTCAGTGTGTAATTAGGGATGACTGTAATCACACAGTTGGTGTTATGGTAAGTTTTTACTATTTTAAGATTTCTTTGATTAGGCATTTAATGGTCGGCATATATAACACAAGGCGATTCTGTAGATAATAACTTCTTTATTGCTATGGAGCTGATGTTTCACTGGAGATACTTCCAAATTTTTCAAAGCTAATAAACAAAAAATGTTGCTTTAAGATTGTCAATATTGCACATGAATTTGTGAATGACAGACAATCAAGTAGTTTCATAATTTCCACAAGTGCATTCTCAATTCACATGCATGTACATGCAAACATTTTCATGGAATCTAGAGCTTTGTTTGAATGTCAGCGATTCAGATAACACTCATATTTTCCAGCAAAGAATTTGCCTAATAAACTGGAATTATGCTTTGCACCGGTCCTACTCCTTCAATTAATAACACCCCATTCTTAAAATACAATCCATCTGCCATATAACGAAATGATTTACCTTTAAATCCGTTTTCGCATCTGGATCAGGTCCACAAATTAGAATTTCCCGCAGCCAGCACGCAAAACTAAGCGTGTGCAACAACAGCATATACTTACAAGTAATCTGGCTTTTATTCAAAACGAAATAATTTAATATGTCATAATCGTAAACGATTAGAACGTTATGTTATGGACGAAATGTTGAACTTGGAAGTCTTTATACTGTTCAAAATTCGCCGTTATCCATTGTCCCGATTTACGACAACTTGTCCCGATTTACGTCAATTTGCCATTTTATTTCAGTTAGCGTTCCAGCAAAATTTTGCCCGAAGGGTATTGTCATCGTCAGCGTCGTCTGTCTGTCCGTCTGTCTGTATGTGGATACGATATCCCAAGAAGGATTACAGCCAGGCATTTTAAAATTCATACCACATTTGCATCTGGTGAAGGGTCAGGAGCCTATTGAAAATCGACTGACCTTGACCTAAATTAATCTATCAAGGTCAAATTCTAATATTTGCTGTATTTTCATAAAAATATAGCTAGGCTTTCCAAATTAATACTCAGTGTACATGTTGCGATGGTCCAGGGGTGTGCTGAAGATGACTGACCTATTTTATCCAGGTCAGATTATATTTAGTACAATATTTCACGAAGGATTATATCTACATTGTTCAAATTTATACTATTTATGCCTGGACCTTAAGTCTATTGAATATCACTGAACTTGACCTATTTTGTAAAGGTCAAATTGTATATGTTAAGTCTAAGATCTCTGAATTCAATTCATGTTCCATATGCAATTAAGTTAGAGTAGATCAGAAAATTGTTGAAGATCTTGATCTATATTTTCAATTAGGGCCTTGGCGAAAGCTGACCTGGCTTAACATCCTAAATATTTCTAAAATGAGAGAACAACAGTCAATCTTACTAGATCAGATTTTTGTTAGGCTAGATGACATTGTCAAAGTTCTAAAAATACATCTTATGCAATGCATGATTGCTGAATGTAGACAATAACTAATAGCCGAGGGGTACTGGAGCCCATTGGGCTATTTTTAGCCCACCATCACCAGATGGTGGGCTGTTCAAATCGCTTTTCGTCCGTGGTCCGTCGTCCGTCCGTCCGTCCATAAACAATTCTTGTTATCGCGATTTCTCAGGAACTACTGCATGGATCTTTCTCAAATTTGGTACACAGGTTCCCCTTGGGGTCTAGTTGTGCAAGATACCTTTTCTGGTCCGATTCGAAAATCCAATATGGCCACAAAGCGGCCATCTTGGATTTCCCCATGTAACCTTATCGCGATTTCTCAGGAACTACTGCATGGATCATTCTCATATTTGGTACACAGGTTCTCCTTGGAGTCTAGTTGTGCAAGATACCTTTACTCCTCCGATTCGAAAATCCAATATGGCCACAAGGCGGCCATCTTGGATTTCCCCATGAAACCTTGTTATTGCGATTTCTCGGGAACTACTTCATGGATCTTCCTCATATTTGGTACACAGGTTCCCCTTGGGGTCTAGTCGTGCAAGATACCTTTTCTGGTCCGATTCGAAAATCCAATATGGCCACCAGGCAGCCATCTTGGATTTCCCCATGAAACTTTATCGTGATTTCTCAGGAAGTACTGCATGGATCTTTCTCAAATTTGGTACACAGGTTCCCCTTGGGGTCTAGTTGTGCAAGATACCTTTTCTGGTCCGATGCGAAAATCCAATATGGCCACAAAGCGGCCATCTTGGATTTCCCCATGAAACCTTATCGCGATTTCTCAGGAACTACTGCATGGATCGTTCTCATATTTGATACACAGGTTCCCCTTGGAATCTAGTTGTGCAAGATACCTTTTCTGGTCCGATTCGAAAATCCAATATGGCCACCAGGCAGCCATCTTGGATTTCCCCATGAAACTTTATCGTGATTTCTCAGGAAGTACTAAATGGATCTTTCTCAAATTTGGTACACAGGTTCCCCTTGGGGTCTAGTTGTGCACGATACCTTTTCTGGTCCGATTTGAAATTCCAATATGGCCACAAGGCAGCCATCTTGGATTTCCCCATGAAACCTTGTTATCGCGATTTCTCAGGAACTAGTGCATGGATCTTTCTCAAATTTGATACACAGGTTCCCCTTGTGGTCCAGTTGTGTAAGATACCTTTTCTGGTCCAATTCCAAAATCCAATATGTCCATGATCAGGCGGCCATCTTGGATTTCCCCATGAAACTTTATTATTGCAATTTCTCAGGAACTGCTGCATGGATCTTTGTCAAATTTGGTACACAGATTTCCCTTGTGGTCTAGTTGTGCAAGATAACTTTTCTGGTCCGATTCGAAATCCAGTATGGCCACCAGGCGGCCATCTTAGATTTCCCCATGCAACTTTGTTATCGTGATTTCTCAAGAAGTACTGCATGGATCTTCCACAAATTCGATACACAGGTTCCCCTTGTGGTCCAGTTGTTCAAGATACTTTTGGTCAGATTCGAAAATCCAATATGGCCGCCAGGTGACCATCTTGAATTTCCCCTTGAAACATTGTTATCGTGAATTCTCAGGAACTTCTTCATGGATCTTTCTGAAACTTGGCACACAGGTCCCACATGGGGCCTAGTTGTGCAAGATAGCTTTTTTGGTCCGATTCGAAAATTCAAGTTACACTTCAAATTAATACGGTATTCCCTAGTTGTGACATTGCATCACAAGAGTCGGCGGATCAAACGGTGGGGCATATTCTATATATTCACTATAGAGAATATCCATACCTTCACCTTCCATATCAAGGAGTTCAAATAATTCGGAATTAAAATGTCTTTCTTCAAATTTTGAATCAGTTTTCTTTAGTCCAAGTGAACTGCCCCACCATTTAGTCTGCCGACGGGTCAGCTACATGAAGGGTCGTCACTGTTGTGACACAACGTCACAACTCGTCAACTGTAGACTAGTGCGTGTTTCGATCCAAGGGAGATAATCAGGTTTCAGACAGTTTCGAAGTTTCAACATTACTGTGCAGACCAGATCCCTTCAGTATTAAGTATTGTAACATCTTACTATTTTCGAGCATGGTATCTTAAAAGAGAAATCTCAAACTAGCCCAGTAAACAGAACAGAATTAGCATTCGTTCCTAATTATAAAATCTTATGTATGTTTCATAGCTAATGCCAAAGTGTCAAAGAGATTTGTCTTCGCTTCCAGTACCCAATGATGACAAGTGCAAAAAAAATACTACAAAACGAAGACGAAGGATCCTCCGGACATTCACTATCAGACTAACTCTGCTCATTTCTCTTGTACTATAACAACCGACATGAGTACAGTTTCTAGAAATCTTGAAACTCCTGAAACTTAGAAAGATGATATCTTGGTGTTTTCCAATGTCCCTATTTCGTTCTTTTTCACTCAGATTCGAAATTCTGTAAACAAAATTACAAATCAATCGTTTCTTCTTAGTAACAATAGACAAAAAGATCCTCTTGTCATTAGCTTGCAATTATCGGACAATGGCGGGCGCCAAGATCCTTCAGGATCTCTCGTTTTATTTTACTCTCATCTCTCATTATTCCCATTTGCCCTAATTTTTTACTGGCTTCATGAGACAGTAGTGATCAGATGATGAAAAGTGTGTAATGGTTTTTACAGCTATACATTTTGTTTTTCTTTGGTTATATTCATTTTTAAATGTTGCTAATGTCAATTTTTTCTGACAGATGAAAAATGGCAGATTTCGGTACCCTTTATAATAGAATATCTGCCAAAAATGGTAAATATATATAATCTGAATAATGTATAATACCAACCAAGGCGATGCCGATCCATCTTCAAAAATATATCCATGGCATGGATGTTTTATTATCAACCATGTTGTTCATGTGCTAATAAACTGCTCCTATTTTGTCTTGTGTCACCTCAAACTTCTATTTTATTTATCTTTCAGCGTGTAATACCAGGCGATGTGACTAAATACAGAACCAGAGCAAGACCTTTTGAAAATCCAGACCCTCTCCTGTTCATATCACATGAGAAATGAGGATGAATCCTAGCTGCTGAGGGAAAATTCATCAGAAACCACTGATACATGCATATACTTGCGAAAACTGAGCACTATCAACATCTCTCCATGATAACAATTACTACTGTGAATCAGGTTACCAACAGGCTGCCTCCTCCAGAGAACCAACATGGCAGTTTACTAAAATTAAAGTGTGTATTTAGGTCCAGTATACCTGATAACCACAACATTCTGATTGAACATGATCAGTTGATGATTGGAAATTTAACACGATCGACAAATTAATGACCAAAGACCTACTACTAGCAGTATTGACTCTACAGATAACATCGATCAATGACTATACTTTAGCATTTTTATAAAATTTCCTACAACCTTAAATGTTGAATTTCAAAGTTACAGCTTGAAATTCAACCCAAATGTTGCACACAAGCAGATATGCCCAGTATACTCAATTGCAAGGACACATATTCCTTCCTGCTTCACATGCTTGCTAGAGTGTTTCAAATTACAGGCTCATTTCACGATTCTAAATATTACATCCAATATATGGAGATTCTTTTAAGACTGATCCGGGTTCATGTTGGTTTACAGAATGAAAGATGTAATATACATACAATAAAGACTTGAAGTGCGCAAAGCTTTCCTCATGTAATTTGTTATGAGGCAGTCATGCAGATCGAGATCTGAAATCAGGAAATCTTTTACTGTGTATGACAGCCAAGAGGATTCTTTTATTTATCTTCTTGGACTGATGGGTATCTGATATTTGTGATCCCACATAGCATACTGAATAATACCGATCTTCATAAATTAATATCTTATCAAAGCTCTCCTGTAGCTCTATATGGGACATATATTGAAAATGCATTTATTATCAATTTCCTCGAATACAAAAAATGCATTTTGAAAATGAATAAATATTGCATTTTGTAAACATAAAAAATACACTGAAAATGTATTTATTACCAATTTCCTTGAATACAAAAAATGCATTTTGAAAATACATAAATAATGTATTTTGAAAATATATAAAAAATATCTTGAAAATACATTTTTTATCAATTCCCCAAAATTATTTTTTGCTCCAAAAATAATTTAATAATGATTTTTCAAAGCATATTAATTATGTATAAATAAATGCATAACAAATTATTTTTGATAGCAGCCTTGTACCCCTTAAGTACTGTATTGATTCAGTATTGTCTTACTACTGCAATATTTCAGTACTGTTACAGTACTGAAATAATACAGTACTGAAAAATTGCTAAAGAATTACAGTACTGAAATTTTACAGTACTGAAATAATACAGTACTAAAAAAGTGCTGAAAAATTACAGTACTGAAACAGTACTGTAATATTTCAGTACTGTACAATTTCAGTACTGAATCAGTGCTATAATATTTCAGTACTGAATCAGTACTGTTATATATCTGTACTGTTTCAGTGCAGTTATATTTCAGTAGTTTCAGTACTTTGGTAGAAATGTACTGAAACAGTACTGACGCTATATTTGCTGTGTACACCAGCCCTCACACATGTGTCACATACGTAATACATATGTGTAACGGGTGTATTACGCATGTGCCTAACGTATAAGAAACATCCATATGCCCTCACGCCTGTAACACACACGTGCCACATACATGTCACGTATGTGGCTCCACACATGTATCTAATGCTAGGTTAGAAAAACATGTGACACGTGCGTGAGCTCACACATGTGAATCATACGTGTCACATATCATTCACAGGCTTGCAATTTTGCCTGTGTATAGGGGCTCGTCTATACCCCAAAACGTCCACCCCAGCGCTACTTGCCCAATTCGCATGCGCACGGTGACTTTTTATACGCCCGCCAAAAGGCGGACGTATTATGTGATGGCGGTTTCCGTCCGTGTGTCCGTCTGTCCGTCCGTCCGTCTGTCCGTCCGCCGTGTCCGGTCTATATCTGGGGCAGTTTTCTGTCTACAGTTCTAATTTTTGGTGAGTGGATACCCTATGGGGAGACGATGTGTCGCGTACCAAAATGAAGGTCGAGGTCAGAGGTCAAAGGTCACTGGCCAAATGTTGCACACAAGCAGATATGCCCATGCAGTATACTCAATTGCAAGGACACATATTCCTTCCTGCTTCACATGCTTGCTAGAGTGTTTCAAATTACAGGCTCATTTCACGATTCTAAATATTACATCCAATATATGGAGATTCTTGTAAGACTGATCCGGGTTCATGTTGGTTTACAGAATGAAAGATGTAATATACATACAATAAAGACTTGAAGTGCGCAAAGCTTTCCTCATGTAATTTGTTATGATGCAGTCATGCAGATCGAGATCTGAAATCAGGAAATCTTTTACTGTGTATGACAGCCAAGAGGATTCTTTTATTTATCTTCTTGGACTGATGGGTATCTGATATTTGTGATCCCACATAGCATACTGAATAATACCGATCTTCATAAATTAATATCTTATCAAAGCTCTCCTGTAGCTCTATATGGGACATATATTAAAAATGCATTTATTATCAATTTCCTCGAATACAAAAAATGCATTTTGAAAATGAATAAATATTGCATTTTGTAAACATAAAAAATACACTGAAAATGTATTTATTACCAATTTCCTTGAATACAAAAAATGCATTTTGAAAATACATAAATAATGTATTTTGAAAATATATAAAAAATATCTTGAAAATACATTTTTTATCAATTCCCCAAAATTATTTTTTGCTCCAAAAATAATTTAATAATGATTTTTCAAAGCATATTAATTATGTATAAATAAATGCATAACAAATTATTTTTGATAGCAGCCTTGTACCCCTTAAGTACTGTATTGATTCAGTATTGTCTTACTACTGCAATATTTCAGTACTGTTACAGTACTGAAATAATACAGTACTGAAAAATTGCTAAAGAATTACAGTACTGAAACAGTACTGAAATTTTACAGTACTGAAATAATACAGTACTAAATTTTGCAATTTTGCCTGTGTATAGGGGTTCGTCTATACCCCAAAACGTCCACCCCAGCGCTACTTGCCCAATTCGCATGCGCACGGTGACTTTTTATACGCCCGCCAAAAGGCGGACGTATTATGTGATGGCGGTTTCCGTCCGTGTGTCCGTCTGTCCGTCTGTCCGTCCGCCGTGTCCGGTCTATATCTGGAACAGTTTTCTGTCTACAGTTCTAATTTTTGGTGAGTGGATACCCTATCGGGAGACGATGTGTCGCGTACCAAAATGAAGGTCGAGGTCAGAGGTCAAAGGTCACTGGCCTAAAAAAACAGGAAATCACTGAAGTGTTCGTGGCCGGTCTACATCTGTGAAAGTTTTCTATCCACAGTTGCAAATTTTTGTGAGTGGATACGCAAGGTGAAGACGATGTGTCGCGTACCAAAATTAAGGTCGAGGTCAGAGGTCAAAGGTCACTGTTGCCTAAAATCAGGAAATCATTGATCGTTGACAGTTTTCTATCTACAGTTCTAATTTTTGGTGAGTGGATGCCCTAGGGGGGAACGATGTGTTGCATACCAAATGTAGGTCGAGGTCAGAGGTCAAAGGTCAGTGTGACTGAAAAATCAGGAAATCATTAAAAATTTCTAATTTTTTGTGAGTGGATTCAATAGGAGGAAATGAAGTGTCGCATACCAAAAAATAGGTCAAGGTCAAAGGTCAGTGTGACCCCAAAATCAGGAAATTATTAAAAATAACATTTTTTTGTGCCAGTAGATACATTAGGGGGACACAATGTGTCACCTACCAAAATGTAGGTCAAGGTCACTGTGACCCCAAAATCGTGGAATTGTTAAAAATCATGATTTTTTGAGTCCATTGAGAAATTACGGGGATTCGTTTCGTCATGTACCGAAATTTAGATCCAGGTCCATAGTCAAGGTCGTTGTGACCCCAGAATCAAGGTCAAAGGTCAGTGTGACCTAAAAATCAGGAAATCAGTAAAAATTACTAATATTTTATGAGTGGATTCAATAGGGGGAAATGAAGTGTCGCATAAAAAAAAATAGGTCAAGGTCAAAGGTCACTGACCCCAAAATCAGGAAATTATTACAAATAACATGTGTTGTGTCAGTACATACATTAGGGGGACACGATGTGTCACATACCAAAATGTGGGTCAAGGTCAAAGGTCAAGGTCACTGTGACCCCAAAATTGTGAAATTGTTAAAAATTGTGTCCATTGAGAAATTATGGGTTGACGGTTTATCATGTACCAAAATTTAGGTCAAGGTCAATAGTCAAGGTCACTGTGACTTCAGAATCAAGAAATCTTTGAAAAGCATTTTTTTTTGTGTCAGTGGATACATTAGGGGGACATGTAGGTCAAGGCCGAACGTCAAGGTCACTGTGACCCCCAAAATCATGAGATTTATAAAAATCATGATTTTGTTTGTGTCCATTGATACATTGAGGGAAGACGATGTGTCCTGTACCAAAATTTAGGTCAAGGTCAAAGGTCAATGTCACTGTGACCCCAAAATCAGGAATTCATTACAAGTCACATTTTCGTATGCCTGTCGAAGACGAGGTCATGCAATGCGATGTTGCGTTCTATCCATTCATCCATTAACATTTGTTGTCCATGCGATAACTAGTTTCAAGGTATGGATTGGTACCAAACTTTGAGTATACCTTACTCGCATGGCAAAGAGGAGCCATACATCAATCAATCAAAGGTCAAGGTCACAGTCACCCAAAACTGAATCAAGTATAAGATGTGATATATGTTACATTCTCAGAAGCACAAAACTGTAGACCTTTCTCTGGTGTGCTAGCTACCAATTGGAATGAAGGCTATTAAACAAACTTGAAATTTGGACCAATATAATTCCAGATATACGGGCGTATTTTTTCTCTTGTTAAAAAAGTTTCATCGCTTAGCTTCGATACCCCTCCCATCGTGTTCTACGTTGTGAGACGAGAAAAACAAGATCCCACAACCCATATCGCAAATGTCCATGAGTGGGTTTCCCAGTGAGACCAACATTGTCCACTGAGCTAGTATGGGCCTATCCACCCCATCAGACCTACCTGAACTTTTCAAAAAATTTCACCTCTTGACTTCGAGACCCCTCCTATCGTGTTCTACGTGGTGAGACGAAGAAAACAAGATCACACAGCAAATAGTAAAATCAACAAGAAAAATATGACCACCCCTATACCCCATACAGGCATTCCCCGTATAGATGCAAATGTGGGAATCAGGGGAGATAACCCGGAATTTGGCCTACAGAGGGTTCACCCTGTCAGAGTTGTCTTCCCTGCTTTCAGAGGGCAGCACGATCGATGCCAAAGGGGGAATTCCCACAACAGCGCCGCCATTTTGTATGTTTATTTTTTGCGGAGACAATAAACGCTCGACCCTGGGGTCGCACCGATCATAGACTCGTCATAATAACATCGTACAACATCTATAGGTTATGTTTATTACTATGAGTCTTACTTCCAATGGTTTCATGTATTTTTTTCGTGCCAATACGGACCGACCAGCGTGTATTGAGCTCTGTGGACAAACTGAGGGTTCCCTAATTGCCATTTATGCTGGGCATAGTGCTGGCGATATTGTCGGGGACCATCCTCTATACATGCATTCCGGGAGATTCACATTGGGAGTAACTGGGGTCTTAGGTAGGGCCTTATTGCTGGGCCGCCGCGTGACCGAAAATGACCTTTGACCTTTTGGCCCCGATGTGACCTGTGATCCGGATGTCACGTGACTGGATGTGACTTCATAGTAACGTCATATGCGAATCAGGGGAAAAGCAACGTCCCGCGTATGTCCATTGACATGGGGCTACTTTCTGTCTGCGGAGGCTTCTCCCCGCGACCGCATCACCGCGAACCGAGAAGACGACGCGCTGTTCCAGGGACTTCATGCATATCTATTTGCAATAGTGATAAAGGAAAATGATGGACAACAAAAATAATAGACCCTATCGAAGCTCATCGAACAACTGCCATAATCTGCAAAGCGAAAGATATCAGGAAAGTACTCGCATACCACAATTAGGACTAATCCGTCAACCCGGATTCTTCTCCCACCGGTATTCTTGAAATGTGCAACATTGTCTCAACGCGCTCGCTCAACGCTCATTACTACCCTATCTCGCATATAGAAACATAAGAGCATCCACTTCGTGTCATGCTCCAATAAAACCCCAACACAGTGTTTGAGTGGAAGATGACCATGGCTTCATTTGAGAGCAGACAGGTTTGGTACTAAGCAATTTCATACATGGCAAAACACACATGTACTGACCGTCTATACACCACGGTATTTATGACACGTCAGATACTCACATCCTCCTGATGGTGTCAAAAGGGAGGTTAACTTGAAAGGTCACATGCCCGCCAATGGGACACATCCTTAAAAGATCCATATGGTGACATAAGTGATCGGTCAGAATGTGTCCACCAGTAGGCACAAGTCCCAGATGGTGACAAGAGTAAAAGCGGAGACAGAACAGTGCCGTGCGTACTTGCTTCGTCTGAAGCACTTACCATAACCTCGCGGTAGCTGAGGTCACGTGTCCGCACCACGCATTCGGAATGGATGGAACAATCATACAATAAAATAATGGTCAAAGGGGAGATAATTCACGTATCCCAGGCCGATTGTCTCCCTTGGACCACAGATCTGAATACAATAACAAATTTATGTTAACGGCTCAAAGGCAACAGGAATTCTATAAGACTCAAAGTGAAATAATGTTAATTAATGGTTATTCATTAATTATACTTATAGTATGTCGGCTTACATTCCGGTTTTAACAGTGTCGTGTGAATCATATCTTTTACTGATTGACGCGAATTTTTTTTTTATGGAGGAAGGCTGCCTCCTGAATGTTGGATCTGATGTTAATACATGTTTTCTTTCATATACGTCAACATTCGCGATATGATATATTTTATTAGAGGTTCAATATAAAACAGATACAATATCTGAAAATGAACTAATAGTCAATAGCACAATCATGTTAAGTAATACAATACACAAGATAATAGCCATAAAAATAACTATCAATGAGAACCTGGAGGTCAATGTACACCGAGAATAAACGGTTATGGAATTAGCGACAAGGAAAAGTATATACTCCTAGTATATCTTTGCTATTTAGCAGAAACTGGTTGTAACCGTCTTATGTAACAGGAAGAAAACCTAACAGAAAAATATCAAATGTCTTCACACATATATATTAATACAATATAACTGCAATTCCAAGGGAGATGTGAGTTACGGACTTCTAATAATTAGGTTAGAAGAAAGTAATTACCTTTCCCATGCCTCGTAATGTTAAATGGTGTTATCCAGTACCAATTTCAATGAAAGGAGGCCAACCGGGGCTGCCAGATTTTACTACTTCCGCGTTGAATACAATACTGGAATTCAACTAGTGTTAAATATTTGCCAACACGTGATAGTTACGCGAAGAAATTGCGTGAATTTTTCAGATATTCAACTACCAGCGCTTTATCTAAATATCAACCAATCGTAGGGCTAATTTGTCCCATAGTCCGATACATTCGGGGTACTAACATTGCCCGACAGGCTAAATCGGTGAATTAGTTCTCTTTTACCTAATGATTCATAAAATTTGTGGGATAATATAAAGTTATATGCATGTGGCAGTGCCCATGTGCAACGTAAGTAAACATATGCAAGCATTTACGAACAATATCAACAGATTTAAGTGTAGAAAACAATGTGAAAAGTAAAACATAATTGTAACCATACATTGTTACCTAAAAGTTCATTGTCGGCAATCCGATTATAGTAGGTAAATATAACACAAATGGCATTTGTGGAATGCATAGACAAGAGAATCTCACGGCTTCGTGATGCACATTAAGTTATAAAATGTAAATTGAGAGCGGTGGTTCTCTACGGGGTATTTCTTCGAGTTACTGTCTTACTGTCCATATCAAGCTCCAGTACCGATGCATCCACTCGGGGTCCAAAAAGGTGTGGCGTTGTCGTGAACCCCTTTCCACTGATAACTCCAATACGAATATACATATTTCGCGCGAAATCCGTCACGAAGGTTGGCATATAACCTGTATCCGAATCTGTAAGTGTATGTATTTTCCCCGTCAAGATCCACTCTAGTAACCCACTGCCACATGGACCGATCGTAGTCGTTAGAGTATGCATGGTCCTCATTCTGTAAGACAACCCAGTCATAGCTGTTCGCGACATTTCGTCCTTCAGAGAACTTCAAGTGCACTACGGGATATCCGTCACTTATGGTTAGCCATATCCACACATCGCCATAAGAACTAGGCACGTCATTCAGTTTTGTTTTTCTGAAACCGCATTTATCAAAACTGAAGGAAGTTTTTCTTAGCGTTCCTCCGAAAAGTATATTCCCTACGTCGTAAAGGCGAACCTCATAACCCTCGCTCATGTAAGCGTCGAAGGTCTGAGTAGTGGGTTCCGTCGAAGCTGACTGAGACGCCCAAACGTATGTTATGCGAGACCCATTTATGTTGTACAACCCGAGCCATGCCCGAGAACGAATTGCACCGTAGGTCTCTGGCGGTTGGTACCATCTAACTTGGGCCTTCCCGTTTGTGAAGTCCAACAACAGGACCAGTTGTGATACATCGGTACAAAGTCCAACATCCCTCTTCGATCGCGAACTAGATCCAGGTAAGATACATGTTCCAGATGGCCCGGTGATCTGTGGCAGCAGTTCTCCACCGTTATTAGTAAGAATTTCAGACAATTCTGGTGTTCGTTGCGTCATCGCATTGGCCGCTTCAGGATTCATTTCGTACATAGTAAAGGCAACATGAAAGTTTATTCCATTGTCCTGCGCAATTAGGTTTCGAATATCGTTCATGCAATAAGTACATGGGAAGTAATATGTATAGAGATAGACGTCAGTGGGTTCACCATATACTCTTCGGAACCAAGTCAACATTCCAGGGTAAACAATGTTCAACAAAATTTCCTCCGCATGAAGATGTCTGTAGGTCTCTCCGATGATAGACCCGTAAGTTTGAGCATTGTGATCCGTGCGGGATGCGGCGACAAAGTGTTGGTATTCCTCTGGGATATGACCTGGTTGTATGTTGGTAATCTCAGGAAACAGAACTACCCTACTGCCAAGCTGGTTTTGGGGGAGTGTCGGGGAACTGCCTCCTGGTTGTCGTGTCATGTACAATACTGCATATTGATGCCGATCAGTGATGCTTTGGAAAGTATCAATCAGCTGACGAAACAACTGTTCACTGTCATCGTCCGCCTTGACGGTGCCTAGTGAACACACCAACCAAACCAAGACCAACTGTTTCCCGAACGACGGCATCGTATCAGTCTGAAATCATGAACACAATACTCGTTATGCAACATATCTGACAAGAGATCCCAACGATCCCTCAGTTCCGAGCAAGAACTAGCTGGGGCCGTATTTTAGCTATTATATTGCTATTATTATTCTGGCTAATTCGGCGCGTGCCGTCATCGTATTCACTCAGTGATCCAACTAGTTTGCTAGCATGAGCATACGAAAGCATACGAGCATGATCATACGATTTCCATATCCGATGCATTCTAATAACCAACAATTATACTGGTCCAAATTTCAAGGTTGTTTAATGGCCTTTATCCCAATTGGCAGCTAGCAATTCACAGTTCTCTGTAAAATTACTCCTGATGATGGTTTGAAAGAATAAACGGAACTATTGAGTCACTCTTCGGAGTGCTTACTCTGCTTTATAATTCACGGAAAGGTATGCGATATTGTGCTTCTGAGAATGTAATATATATCACATCTTATAGTGAATGATAAACTAAAATGGGCTTAACTCTTGGTAACTAGGCGATCTTGAAACAAGAGCCGAGAGCTCACATATCCCACATTGAAATCGACAGTAGTCCAAAACAAAATTGTAGTTTTCCTTCAAATAGATTTCTTCCAGGTGAGAAAATTGTTCATGAAGGGAAATGTGCAGAAAGTGAACCTTTGTTCTTGAGTTGATAAACAGGTAAGTTCATAATGGATCCCTCTCGCAGTTATATTAGTAAATGTAGTCTGCTAAAATGGATTCAGTTTTGGGGGACTGTGACCTCGACCGTTGACAAATTGATCTCAAAATGAATTTGGCTCCTCTTTACCATGTGAGTAAGGTATAACAAAAGTTTGGTGCCCATTCATACCTTGAAACTAGAGATATCGCACGCACAGCAATATTAATGGATGAATAGACGGATAGATGGACAGAACTTACCATCGCAATGAACAAACTCGTCTTCGACAGGCATATGAAAATGTGACCTAATTTTTGGTACATGACAAATCGTCTCTCCTTCATGTATCAATGGACACAAAAAATCATGATGTTGAACAATTTCATGATTTCTGGGTCAGAGTGACCATGGCCCTTGACCCACATGTTTTAAACTTAACACATCTTGTCCCCGTAATGTATCTACTGATACAAAATTTGTAATTTTTAAAGATTTCATGATTCTGGGGTCACAGTGACCTTGACTATTGATCTTGACAAAATTTTGGAACATGACACATCGTCTCCCCGTAATATATCAATGGATACAAAAAATCATGATTTTTAACAATTTCATGATTTTTGGGTCACACTGACCTTGACCTTGAGCATTGACCTACATTTTGGTATGTGACACATCGTATGTATCTGCTGACACAAAAAAAGTTATTTTTGATAATTTCCTGATTTTGTGGTGACAGTGATCTTTGACCTTGACCTAATTTTCGGTACGCGACACTTCATTTCCACCTACTGAATCCACTCATAAAAAATGGAAATTTTTAATGATTTCCTGGTTTTTCGGTCACGCTGACCTTTGACCTCAGACCTCGACCTACATTAGGTATGCAACACATAGTTCCCCTCCGTGGGAATCCACTCACCAAAACTTAGAACTGTAGATAGAAACCTTTCAATGATCAATGATTTCCTGATTTTATGCCACAGTGACCTTTGACCTCTAACCTCGACCTCAATATCGGTATGTGACACATCGTCTCCACCTAGTGTATCCACTTACAAAAAAATTGCAACTGTGGATAGAAAAAGTTCACAGATATAGACCGGACACGAACATTTCAGTGATTTTATATATTTTTTTTTTAGACCAGTGACCTTTGACCACTGACCTCGACCTTTTTTGGTACGCAACAAATCGTCTCCCCGTATGGTATCCACGCACAGTTGCCTGGCCTGTAGGATATTGGATGGTCGATGTCTATGTATAATTATTTCCAATAAATTATGAAAATTAATAAATATTTAAAAAAAAATTAAATCGATTTTTTTTTTCAATATTTTTTCTAAGTGTATTTCTCTTTCATCTTTGGCTCGATTAAAGTCATTCCCTATAATGTCAAGCCGAGTTACTACAGTTTTTAATTATCTACCATACCCTGCCCTCTATGACATAGAATAAGAGAGAAGTTGGGAATAGAACCGCTCAACACGGTCATTTCAAAACATTCTCAGAAAAGAACGAAAGCCTACCTTTCCAAATGCTATCCGTTTATTACTTCCCAAGTGGACCAGCCTTCGGAATATATGCGCTTTGTATATCTAAACCTTCCCTTGAGGAGAGAAATTCATTCTTCGCGCCAAAACACGGCTTTTCAAACTTTTAGCCAGCACTCCGGCAAAACACACTTCCGTCAGAATTTTAAGAACCGCGCTATACAATATTATCAGCGACGATTGGTCGAAATTATATCCAAACGTCATCTCCCGCCCACTGGATTATCTACCCCTGGCTTTTAGGGATAATTTCGACCAATCGTCGCTGATAATATTGTATAGCCCGGTCCTTAAAATTATGACGGAAGTGCTTTTTGCCGGAGAGGTGGCTAAAATTTTGAAAAGCCGTGTTTTTGCGCGAAGAATGAATTTCTCTCCCCAAGGGAAGGTTTAGATATTCAAAGCGCATATATTCCGAAGGTAGTTCTACTTGGGAAGTAAAAAACGGATGGCATTTGGAAAGGTAGGCTTTCGTTCTTTTTGGAGAATGTTTTGAAATGACCGTGTTGAGCGGTTCTATTCCCAACTTCTCTTTTATTCTATGTCATAGAGGGCAGGGTATGGTAGATAATTAAAAACTGTAGTAACTCGGCTTGACATTATAGGGAATGACTTTAATTGAGCCAAAGATGAAAGAGAAATACACTTAGAAAAAATATTTAGAAAAACAAAATCGATTTAACTTTTTTTTTTAATATTTATTAATTTTCATAATTTATTGGAAATAATTACGTAGACATCGACCATCCAATATCCTACAGGCCAGGCAACTGTGTATCCACGCACCACAAATTGGAACTGTAGATAGAAAACTGTCCCAGATATAACCCGGACATGAGGGACGGACACACGGATGGAAACCGTCATCACATAATACGCCCGCCTTTTTGGCGGGCGTATACTTATAATAAACCAGGAGATTACACGCAAAGATGCAAAGAAATTAGCAGGATATACTGGGAATGACGATAATGACCTCCACAATCGATTAAAAAGATCCGGGCAAGCAGCTGAGTGACAGGACTCGTGTATCGATGACGTATCTGTCTCGGCAGAAACTTACATCGTCGTTCTAAATCGGGGTTTGTAATAATATGATAAAAGTGTGATCGTGACATGTACCAAGCTCTATCCGTGAGGCAAACAGTGGATCGATGGTATCCAAAACTAAGATACAAGCGTCTAGTCCGTCATTCAATATACAGCCTTCGTCCAGTAAAGAATTTCCGCTTCCATAATCCAAAGACCTAATTCATATAATAACATGAGCACCAAATTAAAAGGATAAATCATAGTATACATAGAACTAGGCTAATTTCCTGCAAGACAGGAGCGGTCAACAGTTTTCAATGATGCCAGCAAGACATCATGATGTTCCAAAAATATTACGTCCGTGTCGCCGATCAGTATTCTGAATCCATACGAAACGTACCGCCATAGATATTGTACGCTACTCTCCTATTTTGCTACCATGCGATATATCGCCAAATTTGAGAAACTTCGAGTGAATGCGTTTGATGATATAGCCCTGTTTTACAAGTTTCTGCAAGAATTTTTGTGATGTTGATTAAAATCGTCACATTTAACACAGGATATAGCAAATGCTACTAGGCGAGATATGTGGGCTGGGTGGTGATGTACAATGTTTGATATAGTTGTCTTGCCAGAAAGGAATTAGCAGGTCCGGAACTAGGAGCACAGTCAACCGCGCGCTTCTTCTGAAATGAAGCAGGGCGGGACTGGCGGGTATGTTCGAGTCATGCTTCAATATCTCTTATTCGTAGGTATCAAAAGTATCAAAATGTTACTTTGCCATCTCTATCTCTTCCGTACAACTGACACTCTCATGCATTCAAATTTTGCAAATAAAATGTTGGTTAAGGATAGTTCCCATGGCCCAAAATCAAGTAGCCTACGCCATGAAATCACGTGACTTCATAAAATCACGTGACTGAATGCTCTTAAGCGTGATAACGTCTAATTAGGATGCAAATTTGCGCTAATTAGCGTTAAATCAGTATTACTGGTTACGGGTTAGGGTTAGGTGTAGGGTTTTAGGGTTAGGGTTAGGTTTGTGTTAGGTATATAAAAAAAATCTGTCAGCTGCTTCCGTGGCTCAGGGGTAAGATGCCTGACTATGGAGCAAAGAGTGGCGGGTTCGATCCCTGTCGGTGCCAGTTCGTTATTTTCGGACAGGTTTTTTCTAGCTCGTAAATTGTTGGACGGGTCAATACAGTGCCCCAACAACATGTGGAAATTGCTGGAAAAATTCTAAGTCCAACAAATAACAAATAACAGGCCACTTGATTGTGGGCCATGGGAACTATCCTCGACCTAAAATGTTTTATCTCCGATTTCACTGACAATATAGCACATACGGTGTTGTTGGTAGAAAAGTCGTCGAGATTTCTTACCTGAGACTTTAACTTCCACACACGTTCTCTTTCATACAGCGAACAACAACTGAAATGTCATCACGAGGAATATATTCTTCTCTTTTATGACCGGTGCATCACGTGAACAAAATACTCAATTTACAGTCTCAGGAAATTCTATTTATCAGAAATAAAGAATACTCATGTCCGGGATCTGAAATTTCGTGGAAAAGTCGATACAAAATACGCTTCAACATTATATACACAGAAGTATGCAAACAAATAAAACACGACATGTTGCAAGCGTCAGGTCCGACATCCAATATTAAGCCGTCGTCCATGAAAGAATTTTCGCGTCAATAATCGAAAGGCCTATTTCGCATGACAGAGAATAAAAGTAATAAATACGCAAGATGGTTTCCTACAAGAGAGAAGCGTCACCAGTTTGCAATGATGTCAGCAAGATATATGATGATGTTCTTTACATAAAATTCTAATCACTTACCATTATTCTTCATCAATTTTGAATGCTAAGTCGTTTCCAGAGGATGCATCTCAGTCACGCTTTGATTGTGACTGTTCAGTTCAACATCATGGAGATGTAAACCACACGATATTCAGACGGTCACTAGCCACACTGACAGGTTAACCCTACCTGGCCTGGAAGGTGGGGCGGGGGGCCATTATGGCCACCCCTACCAAACTTTCTGCGCTATCTCCGGAACGACAAAAAATGAAGAGCTGAAACTCCGTGACTTTATAGTTTATCGTATTGGGGTCATTTTGAGCCTATTTGCATAACCCATCGAGCAGAGGATCATGGGTAAATTCAAGATGGCGCCCAGGTGGGGTATCAGAAAAAAGATTTTTTTGTCATATTTCGTCAAAATTTCTGCTTTTCCGCGATGAAAAGTGGGTAAAAACTATTTTATTTCACATCACATTAATATTCACTAATTTATCATGCAGTTTTTGCGGTGAAATTGCAAAAATAAAAAATTCGGAAAATCTGACCGAAAAGCCCCAGGCCTCGACAGGTCTCAAAAAGCTCAGGCCAGATAGGGTTAAGCGACAGTAGACAAAGCATGGGCAACAATTTTCTTCAGAGCGGTTTGCGCATGCATCAGATACGGCGGTCGTCGCAGTCAACCTTCTTAAATGGCTGGGTATAGGACTTTATAATGTATTGAATAAAAATTCACATTTGTCTATTATTTATCATATTTTCTGATGATATCATCCGTTAAGAAAATAAATAAGCTTTCTTGAGGTGTACTAATACTGTAAATCAAATAGTATTTTTTTGCTTCCTTTTCGTGTGAAAATTACCGATGTTACATATTAAAACATAGGACCGATTGCAAAAATATGAACTTTTTCCTGTTTTAACCCCAAATAAAAAGCACTTTGCTTTATTTCTGTAATCTAACCGTTGACACTTATTAAAAGTTTACTTGGCATGGAATACAGATATTTACAAATTAATGGTCGCCTCGGCAACCAAATTGCTTCCCGTTGACTTTGAAAACTGTAAAATGTGCCGATTCGTCGATGAGAATGCATGCTTCTCCAGAGCGAAGTGGGACACCTCTCCGACAAGTGTTATGTAATTATAAAACGGTTCAATCGCCGTACCACTATTTAGCAGTGAACTCCCAATAAATGATAGTGAACTATTCTACTATACTATCCCAAATAATAGTGAACTCCCAATACACATTCAAGTTAAACTCTTCCAGACCTTAATTAAGCCTCTTCTATTATATAACTGTGAAATATGGGGATTAAAGGAAAAACTGCTCAAAAACACACAAAACTTCTGGATTAGCATTGAAAAACTAAATAAAACACATTCAGAACAAATTCAACTAAAATTTTGTAAAATGGCCCTCGGATCTTCTCGTCGGGCACATTCCCTTGCATGCCGAGCAGAACTTGGACTTTTCCCCCTTCACTTCGACATCCTCATGGCTACACTGAAATACGACGACCGACTCCAAAACAAACAAAATACACTTCTTAAAGATGATTATGCCTCTGGTAACCAGAACTGGAAAACAACAGTTGCCAAGTTCAAGAATGCGGCGAACTTGGCAACTGGTGATATAACGAGAGATCCTGAAGGATCTTGACGCCCACCATTGTCCGATAATTGTTAGCTAATGATTAGAGGATCTTTTTGTTCATTGTTACTAAGAACAAATGATTGATTTGTAATTTTGTTTACAGAATTTCGAATCTGAGCGAAAAAGATCGAAAAAGGGACACTGAAAACACCAAGATATAATCTAAGTTTCAGGAGTTTCAAGATTTCTAGAAACTGTACTTATGTCGGTTGTTATAATACAAGAGAAATGAGCAAAGTTAGTCTGAAAGTGAATGTACATGTACGGAGGATCCTTCGCCTCCGTTTTGTAGTATTTTTTTTTATTTATTTTTTTGCACGTGTCATCAATCTCTGTGACACTTTGGCATGAGCTATGAAACATACTTAAGATTTTATAATTAGGAACGAATGCTAATTCTGTTCTGTTTACTGGGCTAGTTTGAAGTATCTCTTTTAAGATACCATGCTCGAAAATAGTAAGATGGTACAATACTTAATACTGAAGGGATCCGGTCCGCGCAGTAATGTTGAAACTTCGGAAGTGCCTGAATCCGGATTATCTCCCTTGGATCGAAACATGCAGTAGTCTACTGTTGTCGAGTTGTGACGTTAAGTCACAAGATTGACGTCTCTTCATGTAGCCGACCCACCGGCAGACGAAAGGGTGGGGCAGTTCACTTGCTACTGCATGGACTAAAGAAAACTGATTTAAAATTTGAAGAAATACATTTTAATTCCGAATTATTTGAACGCCTTGATATGGAACCGGAGGTATGGATATCTCTATAGTCAATATATAGAATATGCCCCACCGTTTGATCTGCCGGCTCTTGTGATGCAACGTCACAACTCGAGAATACCGTATTAATTGGATTTTCGAATCGGACCAAAAAAAGGTATCTTGCACTACTAGGCCCCATGAAATATTTCCTGAGAATTCACGATAACAATGTTTCAAGGGGAAATTCAAGATGGCCGCCTTGTGGCCATATTGGATTTTCGATTCGGACCGACAAAGGTATCTTGCACAACTAGACCCTAAGGGGAACCGGTGTAACAAATTTGAGAAAGATCCATGCAGTACTTCCTGAGAAATCGCAATAACAAAGTTTCATGGGGAAATCCAAGATGGCCGCCTGATGGACATATTGGATTTTGGAATCGGACCAGAAAAGGTATCTTGCACAACTGGACCACAAGGGGAACCTGTGTATCAAATTTTGAGAAAGATCCAGGCCGTACTTCCTGAGAAATCACGATAACGAAATTTCATGGGGAAGTCCAAGATGGCCGCCTGGTGACCATATTGGATTTTCGATTCGGACCGAAAAAGGCATCTTGCATATCGACACCCAAAGGGGAACCTGTATACCAAATTTGAGAAAGATCCATGCAATAGTTCCTGAGAAATGACGATAAAGTTTCATGGAAAAATCCAATATGGCTGCCTGGTGGCCATATTGGATTTTCGAATCGGACCAGAAAAGCTTCCTTGCACAACTAGATCCCAAGGGGAACCTGTGTACGAAATCTGAGAAAGATCCACGCAGTACTTCCTGAGAAATCGTGATAACAAGGTTTCATTGGGAAATCGAAGATGGCTGCCTTGTGGCCATATTGGATTTTCGAATCGGACCAGAGAAGGTATCTTGCACAACTAGACCCCAAGGAGAACCTGTGTACCAAATTTGAGAAAGATCCATGCAGTACTTCCTGCGAAATGACGATAACAAAGTTTCATGGGGAAATCCAAGATGGCTGCCTGGTGGCCATATTGGATTTTCGAATAGGACCGGAAAATGTATCTTGCACAACTAGACCCCAAGAGGAACCTGTGTACCAAATTTGAGAAAGATCCATTTAGTAGTTCCTGAGAAATCGTGATAACAAGGTTTCATGGGGGAAATCCAAGATGGCTGCCTGGTGGCCATATTGGGTTTTCGAATCGGACCAAAAAAGGTATCTTGCACAACTAGACCCCAAGGGGAACCTGTGTACCAAATTTGAGAAAGATCCATAAAGCAGTTCCTGAGAAATCGCGATCACAAGAATTGTTTACGGACGGACTGACGGACGACGGATCACGGACGAAAAGCGATTTGAACAGCCCACCATCTGGTGATGGTGGGCTAAAAAAGCATGACTAAGTTTCAGAAGAATAGATACTACCATCAAATAAAATTGCAGCTGGAGCAATGCTACGAAAACTATTTCCCCAAAAAAGTTCAAGAGCACACCCAATCTGGTAAACTGACTCTCCTCTCAACCATATATGAAGAATACAAATCGCAGGATTACCTAGAAAATATACAAACCCCGGATCATAGACGAACAATAACAAAACTACGAATCAGCTGTCACAAACTCGAAATAGAGACCGGTAGGTATAAAAACATCCCAAGATGTGACCGGATCTGTCGCCACTGTACCGAAAATGTAGTAGAAGATGGAAGTACACTTCTTGCTATACTGTCCAAACATAACAAGCACAGAGATTATATAAACCAAATTATCCACAGTAACGCACTCCCACACCATCCGGAAATTATAAAAGTTAAATCTATATTAAATCCCCACAGAGACAATGCTTCAAATATAGCAAGATTGGTACACAAATGTACCAGTCAAGGCTCCGCCTTAACCCTTCATCAAAAAACCGGCTGGACACTTCTTAATTAGAGTTTCTACACAACACACCGGCAATGTTATTTTCTTGGATTTTCCTAGAATTACTACTAACCCACACTGTTGGTTAAAACCATACTAACGTTGCAATAGTACCATAGTAATTATATTGTTTGCCATACTTGTACCATTTTACGAGTCGTGCAATAAACATATTGTATTGTATTTGTCAGTGAGCTGTCTATACAGTAAAACTATTAACTGTCATTCCGCAATTTTAATATAAGACGGAGCACCAGATATTTTGCACTCTACGATCGTATTTATCAAAGAATTTGAGAAACTTTGAATTGAGCTCTAGGCGTTTGGTGGTATAGTGCTGTTTGACAAGTTTCTGCAGTAATATCCTGTGGCGTTAATTAAAATCGTCACAGTCTGAACATGACCTAGCAATGCTACCAGGCGAAATATGTATACGCCGTATGCAGGACCTTCTGGAATATTGCTATCCAGAAACGGGTAGTTTACTATGTCAAAAATGTAATCGTCCCTCTTGTCGTAGATCCGACGTGAAAGAAATCATAGCGTTTGGTGAATGAGAAGGAACGGGCGTTGGAATAGTTACCTTTTAACAATTTATGCATTTAGGTTTTTCATACGGGAACAGATACTGGTCTGCCAAAAGTGGTGCACAATACAAAATGGGATATCTATACGCTGTTGTTATATGGTATTGCCCAAGTTCACATCTACGTTGTTAATGAGAAATTCAATTTTATAAACAAAGAAGCATCCCAAGAATGATATCCTTACGTGCAGTACAAGTGTAAACACCCTTGTTTCTTCTGACATTAATATACCGGTGACCAGTTTTATGGAACATCGAATTATTAATGAACAAAGGTGTCCAATTAGGTCCTGATTGTGAATAGTAGTATAGAGAGTCGGGAAGGCCCAAGTATGTACATGTCTATATGGTATGTGTCCTTTGCCATCTTCCGTAAGATTGTTTGAGTTTTGAATTATTTACATGCATTCGATATCTGAATTTCTTGGAATAGCAGCTCAACAATTCCCTCAAAGTGATTTAACTGCTTGCAAGGCTCTTGTTAACAAAGTGGGCAAAAATTTAGTTGTACAACGCCTGGAACCAACTATAAATCTACGTTTGTATCGTATTTTATGCATTTTTGGTGTCCTGTACAATTTATGTATATCGGTATGAGTGGTTGTAAGAGGAATACCTCTTTCCTTGAGAAACGTTTTGTGATTGTTAAATAAATTATCCAGCTGTGATTGCAGTTTATGAGTAAGTGGACGTATTCGATGATGGTAATATTTCCATATGAATTCTGCACTTCGGGCCCTTACAGGAAATAGCTGACATACTACACCGAAATGTTAAAACAGGATGTTATTGCTAGATCATATTTCCTTGACAGGGTTTTCTTTGAATGTGTTAAATGCGTAAACACGTTTTCAAGAAACAATTTATGTATATCGGTATGAGTGGTTGTAAGAGAAATACCTCTTTCCTTGAGAAACGTTTTGTGATTGTTAAATAAATTATCCAGCCTGATTGCAGTTCATGAGTAAGTACGGAAGCGTATTAGTGCCAGTGTGAAAAAAAAAATCCGAGATTTATCTCCTAATTAGGACATAATATCTCCTAATTAGGAGAAAATTATCTCCTAATTAGGACTTATCTAATAATTAGGACTTATCTCCTAATTAGGAGATAATATTAGGTGATAATTTTCTCCTAATTAGGACTTAATATCTCCTAATTAGGACTTATTATCTTCTAATTAGGTG
This sequence comes from Hanleya hanleyi, assembly GCA_036873755.1. NCBI lineage: Eukaryota > Metazoa > Mollusca > Polyplacophora > Lepidopleurida > Hanleyidae > Hanleya > Hanleya hanleyi. The sequence goes on from JAVTVY010027735.1 coordinate 55,683, forward strand.
ATAATTTTCTCCTAATTAGGAGATATTAAGTCCTAATTAGGAGATAATTATCACTAATTAGGAGATAATAAGTCATAATTAGGAGATAATAAGTCCTAATTAGGAGATAATTTTCTCCTAATAATAAGTCCTAATTAGGAGATAATAAGTCCTAATTAGAAGATAATTATCACCTAATTAGGAGATAATTATCTCCTAATTAGGAGATAATAAGTCCCAATTAGGAGATAATAAGTCCTAATTAGGAGATAATTTTCTCCTAATTAGGAGATATTATGTCCTAATTAGGAGATAAATCTCGGATGATTTTTTTCACACTGGCACTAATACGCTTCCGTAAGTAAGTGGATGTTTTGAATTTGAATTGAATTTATTCACCAAATAAATAATAAATAAATATAAATGACACATTTACAATAATAGTACAGTAATGTTAAATATATATATATATATTGGTAGATGATATAATTGGCGGGAATAAAACCCCTAAGGGCTTGTTCTATCCCAAAATAAAATAGCTGTAATACTAAACCTTTCTACTGGGTGAAAATTGGAAAATAAAAACGGTTACGTTAAACATTAAACAATCCTTGTACTGGATGTGAAACAGGTCAGGTCAAGACTCAATAAGATGCGTTTTAAGTTGCGATTTAAACGAGGATGTAGAAGTAATACATTTGATTGAAGGAGGTAGTTTGTTCCACTCTCGAGGTCCTAGTATTCCAAGGCTATAAAAAGAGAGATTAGATCGGTAAATAGGTCTATACAGATTCAAAAGTTGTCCCCTAGTTCGATAACTATGTACATCCGACTGTTTCTTAAAATAGGTCCGAAATATTTGTGGTAGCAATTCAGAATGATGAAAAAATTTGTGAACCATAAGGAGACAGGTATATATATTTAATGTAGGTAGTTGTAGAATTTTCAAGTCTCTAAATAATGGCAGAGTATGGTCTAATCTTTTCGACAAAGTTATTACTCTCAATGCACGCTTCTGTAACAAATTTAATGGTCTTAGGTGTGTAACATATGTGTTACCCCAGAGAACATTACAATAGCTCAGGTAGGGAAAAATCATCGAATAATATAATATATATAGGGTTTTCCTGTTTAACGAATTTCGTATGTGATTCAAAATCCCAATGTTCCTTGATACTTTGTTACATATATAATTGATGTGATTTCTCCAATTTAACTGATCATTAAAATAAACCCCTAAGAATTTAAAATGATGAACTACTTCTATTTCTGTACCAGAGACAAATAAATGCGGTATATTGTTTGACGACCTGTGATTATTGGGTTTTATTAACATAAATTTAGTTTTTTTTACGTTCAATGATAAACGATTGCAACAAAACCAAATAAATAACTTCTGCAATTCCTCAGACATAACGTTAAAAGCATTATTGAGATCTTTTGAAGAGAATACAACACTAGTGTCATCTGCGAACAAAATAATTTTCAGCAAATCTGTCACAGTATCTATATCATTTATATAGAGAAGAAAAAGAATTGGCCCTAAGATTGACCCCTGGGGAACTCCATGGGTAATAGGCATAGACATGGACGAGATCCCGTTGTATATCACTGTTTGTGATCTTCCGGACAAATAACTACGGAACCAATTATTTGATGAATCTCGAAAGCCATAATGGTCTAATTTAGAGAGTAAAATTGTATGGTTAACGGTATCGAAAGCTTTGGATAGGTCTAAAAAAGAAACTATGCTATAATATTTGGATTCTTTCGCCGAAATGAGTGAGTCGTATAAAGAACAGGCTGCCAAAGATGTCGAATGATTTGCTCTAAATCCAAATTGGTCTTTAGAGATAATTCCATGTGTATCTAAAAAATCGATCATTTTGGTGACCGCGAGTTTTTCTAGTATTTTGGAGAAACAAGGCAGAACAGATATTGGTCTGTAGTTTGAGAGAATCGAAGAATCATCAGATTTAAATATAGGAATTACCTTTGCGATTTTCAGTAAATCTGGGACAATTCCGGTAGCAAAGGATGAATTAATAATAGAAGAAAGGGGTACAGAAATGTATTCAGATACTAATTTCACTATTGACATTCGTATGCCATCTAAACCAGGGGCTGCTGATTTTAGTTCCATTATAGTTCGTTTTACTTCGTCGGGGCTCACAGGAGCAAATTCAAAATTTTGTGAGACAGGGATACCAAGATAATCAAGAAAATTTTCCCCTGTATTTGGAATTTTGGAATCAAGATTTGTAGCGACTGTACTAAAATATTCATTAAATTTATTGGATATTGTTTGATTATCGGATATTATTTCTTCGTTTATTTTAAATGACTCGGGTGTTTGTCTTGATTTGCTTCTGTTGAGAAGTTGGTTTAGGACCTTCCATGTTCCTCTGATGTCGTGGGTGTTCTCATTAAATTTTGTTTCGAAATAATGTTTTTTTGACAGTCGGATGGTATGGTTTAGTTTGTTTCTATATATTCTATATTGTCGATGAATATCCTCATCCTGGGTGATAAGATACTGACGATATAATCGGTTCTATTCCTGAATAGAGTTTAGAGGATCGGATGTATTCGATGATGGTAATATTTACATATGAATATTATATTATTTGGACTTTGTCTGCTGGGACTATGACGAATTTATTCTACAAATTATTACGACTCAAGAACCACATGAACAATGCACCTGTTTATCGAGAATCTAAAGAATAATAACTGAATGAAATATCCCTGCCAAGCTACATTCAGTTTTAGGATGGACTCATGGTCTGAGCGAAATATAATGCCACTTCGACCATGGACAGTTGTGATCATTTCAGTTGATACTCAAAATAGGTTCAATTTTGAATTTTGGCTGCGTATTGGAATCACTTGGGTTACATTTTTGACTTTCAGCCTTGACCTGACAATTTGGTTTTCAACAAATAATTGCTTTTCGCGGAAAGCGATGATGGATCTGACTAATTATGGGTTTTCTAACATAACGTGCAGTCAATCATTATGTGCGGTCTGGGTTGACCGAACTCTGCACTTCGGGCCCTTACAGGGAATAGCGGACATACTGCACCGAAACGTTAAAACAGGATGTTATTGCTAGATCATATTTCCTTGACAGGGTTTTCTTTGAATGTGTTAAATGCGTAAACACGTTTTCAAGAAAGACGGATATACCGTGAATAAAGTTGTAGATAATAACAAACAAGAGCTTAATTGGCACTATGGTCCCTAGGGGACTTTCGGGATCAGTGAGTTGCTGTTGGTCTGTGGCCTTGGTCGTTGACGTTTTGACCACAAGGTTGGTACCGGACAGATCGTTTCCCACTAATCCATCCACTCACAAAAATGTGATTTTCAATGGTTTCCTGATTCTATTATTTTCATTGGCCTTGAACTTTGACCTTCAACCTCAATAAGATTCTTGTTTCTCAAAGGCACGAGATATTCCTGCAGTTTGATCACAACCCACGTCCTCGGAAAATAAGTATTATTGTGGCTTTTAAAATACGGAAAATTCAAACAACTTTGAAGATGTTATAGTCTCGTAGTTAATTGTTTGCGTAGACATTTGCAAACGGAAGTCGTGGCCTGTAAAACACAATCAATCAAATAATGCAGCATTGTCAATGTTAAGAAATGGTTCGTTGCCTAAAGGTCACATATTTTGCGGTTAGAGAGTTCTATCCGAAACTGTCCTATTGCTATATTTATTGCTATATTTAAGCTGGGGTGAGCTGAAAATTTGCGTATGATTGTTAAGATTTTAAGACAAGATTTATTTAAATTACTTCAGCTATACAAGAGAACATTAGCCTTAAGCTATTTACTGGCATAAGTTTAAAATTCAACGAAAACAATTTTAATTAATCACACAAATAAAAGTTTCATAACAAGCACAAGGAATTTTGTCGGTCAGCTTATATTGGATTCATCGTAAATAAAACGACTACATGGGCTAAAATGACTAAAATGAACAAAAATGTTTCCATTATTTGCAAATATTGCATTTAAATCCAGAATTCCCGTTCCAAGTTTTTATGAGGGCTGCAAAATTTCTTTAGAGCAACAGAGTTTTTTTTAAATGTTTTGGAAGATGCTTCCAGATTTCTGTAACCCTGTACCTAAGCGAAATTTTACCGTAAGTTACCCTTTTCATGGAGTTAAATATAGATAACTCCATGCACCCACAAAAAAAAATTGATCACCCTCCCCCCATAGCCAGTATGGAGCTATATACAGACCTACCCGGTACTTTTCCAAAACATTCACCGTTTCGCTCCGGGACCCTTCCCATTGTGATTTTCTTGGCGAGACGAGAAAAACAAGACCCCACAACACATAGTGACACCCACAAAAAAAATTCCCAGGTTGGACCTATATACACACACCTACCCGGAACTTTCCGCAAAATTTCACCATTTCGCTCTGGGACCCTTCCCATAGTGATTTTTTTGGCGAGACGAGAAAAACGAGACCCCACAAAAACCCACAAAAAAAATTGATCACCGCATCCCCCCCCCCCCCCCCAGCCAGTATGGGGATATACCCATACATGCATTTCCCCGTATATTGTATATTGTAGAGATAAAGTCCGTGTTCCGTTTTTTATTTATTTATCTATTTATTTTTCTGTGAAAACACCCATGACATGACTGAAGAGAGCTTCACTCGACCCAATCGGTCCACTAGGGGCCCCTAGCGGCCTGGAGAAGTTCCCCCCGGCTCCCCACGTATTTAGGACCATTTTCTGTCCGCGGAAGCAGACCGCATTACCACCAGACCGCGGAGTACATACCCTGCAAAAATTGGAACTCTTCTGTGTTCGGAGGTAGCTTTTTGGTCTCTTGAGCTGGTGGCGCCCCCTGTCGGAACTATAGTGCACTTGACCTCCCCGTGACCTCAACAGCGCCACCTGTCGCCACAGAGGGTTATCTCCCCCGGCAAAAAAGGGGTTAAAAACGCTTTCTATACTACTAACTTTAACTTAACCGATTGGCGTTAGAGTTCTTGTTTTGCCAGCTTCCTAACAGTTTTTTGACGGATGTAAGCTTGGTCAAATAGTTCAGATTGATCATTTTGCTGAGGTCCTGATGAAACCAAATGCCAAGAAGCTGGAAACTGCCTATAATGAAGACATAACCTGAAATAACATGCAGCTTTTCTTGGCCCCTATACAGATAAATCTGGATTTTTCCACGTTCAGTTTCAGACCGGAACATTTGGAAAAGTCGTTTAGGATACCCATAGTTCTAGCCAGCGACTCTTTCGTTCCATCCTGGATAAGTGTCCTATCATCAGCATATTGTAATTTTTTTAAATTCAGAAGTGTCAGTATACGAATTGCTTTGATATCAGTATCTTTCTTTACAGCTAGGTACAACAATTCTGCAACTAGGATGAAAATGTATGATGATATTGGATCCCCCTGTCTACAGCCTCTTTCTAGCTGAAAAAAAAAATCCGATAGATAGCCATAATTAATTACACAGATTCTGGAACCCGATTGATAAAAATTCTGTTCATTTAGTCAGATCTTCACTAAAGTTAAAAGAGATAAGTGTCTTGTGTTTGAAGGTCCAATCAACACGGTCGAATGCCTTTTCAAAATCAATGAAGAAGATAAGGCCTGATATTTGTTTCTCCTATGAATATGCCATTGCATCATAGATCAACCGTGTTGTTTTCCCAATATACATGTATCTTCCTTTCATGAACCCTTTCTGACTTTCGCTAATTAGTGATGGAAGTAGTTTACGCATCCTGTTTGTTATGGTAGCACTACATATTTTATAATCTACGTTAAGTAAAGATATCGATCGCCAATTTCTTATCAGCTTGCGACCATTGCCTTCTCTCTGTATGCAAGTGAATACACCCTGTTGTTGAACGGTGGAAAGTTAACCCGTTTTAAAAGCATAATAAAGTGATCTATCTGAGTAAAAAAAGAACTGATATCACCTCACAGAGTCTGATAAAATTCGGTCGGTATACCTTCCGAACCTTTTTCATCGGTTTGATGGTATCATAGCATTCTGCTGTTGTTAATAATCTCTCACCGCTCATTTGCTCATCGGGTGTTAGTTTAACGTCGTGTAAGATAAACTGTTCTTTTAGAGTTATTTTTTAATATAGAGTGGAGTAAATGATCTAACTTCTGATAATATATCGTCTGGTTCTGTAAGTCTAGACCCATCACTCTTTGGTAAGTTCAGAGTTTTTATCACGTTTCCTTTTTTATGAAGTGCTCCTAGAAAACCTGGTCATTCAAAGTTGAGGCGACATTGGACGAGTCATTTATATCGCCTGATTTGTAACATTGCTCCACCCAAGATCTAATTGCATTTTTTATCATATCTGAATAGTCTGGCTCATTGAAAAACTGTGTAGCGAGCTTCCAGTATCATTTATCAAGTTGTGGACCCTTAAAAGAGCATATAAGTGTTACTGAAGAATGATCAGAACGATAGGATATACCAACTTCTGGGACTGTAATGGTTGCTATGTCTTCAGTAACCAGAAAGAAATATGACCTACTTTGTTTTACCCGGCCATCGAATTCACTATCGGATTATAGTCCCGCCAAATATCCACAAGATTAATATCACATTTCAATTCCTTCACTTCTAGCCTGTGGATTATTCACTTTGGCATATGAAATAATGGAGTCGTTCTATTTATTTCTTGAAATAATTGGGTGAAAAAGTTAGGGTTTGGCCCGTAAAGATTGACTAGCGTAAGCCTTGCTTTAAATCGAAATATCTAAGATGATATATCTACCATCGTCATCTAATTTGGCTTGGTCAATATACATGTAGTCTTAAAAAAATATCGCATCTCCTGCACTGTTAGTTTCTCCGTGGCTATGTACAGGTTTAGATTTATATCCCCATTCATCACGCCATGTTGATTCGGTTAGGCTAGAGCTATGGGAGTAGTATAGTCACGGCATTTAACCCCGCATTTTCCAGGGAAGTAACTCTTGATGCCCTTGATTCCAGGTTATAGTATAGGAAGCGCCCATTCACGCCTTTGACCTTTGTGGCGCCATGTGGCGGTGACGTGGAGGTCAAAAGTATTCCGGCAACCTTTAACCTTTGTATTCTTCCGCGGTGACGCGGTCTGGTGGTGATGCGGTCTGCTTCCGCGAAGAGAAAATAGTCCTTAATACGTGGGGAGCAGGGGGAAAATTCTCCAGACTTCAAATACGCTGCATGGTCCCATTGGGTCGAGTGAAGCTCTCCTCAGTCATGTCATGGGTGTTTTCACAGAAATAAATAAATAAATAAATAAAAAGCGGAACACGAACTCGTACAATTATATGTATTACACAATATACGGGGAAATGCCTAGATGGGGTATGGTGGGGGTGTCATATTTTGGGGGGCGGGGTTTTACTATGGGTTGTTTGGTCTTGTTTTTCTCGTCTCGCCAAGAAAAACACGACGGGAGGAGTCTCGGAGGTAAGCGGTGAAATTTTTCGAAAAGTACCGGGCAGGTCTGTATATAGCCCCATACTGGCTATGGGGGTATAGGTCCATCCTGGGAACATGGGTGTTTTCACAGAAATAAATAAATAAATAAATAAAAAGCGGAACACGAACTCGTACAATTATATGTATTACACAATATACGGGGAAATGCCTAGATGGGGTATGGTGGGGGTGTCATATTTTGGGGGGGGGGGGCTTTACTATGGGTTGTTTGGTCTCGTTTTTTCACGTCTCGTCATTTAGAACACGATGGGAGGGGTCTCGGAGGTAAGCGGTGAAATTTTTCGAAAAGTACCGGATAGGTCTGTATATAGCCCCATACTGGCTATGGGGGAGGGGTGTTCAAATTATTTTGTGGGTGTTACTATGGGTTGTGGGGTCTCGTTTTTCACGTCTCGCTAAGAAAAACACGATGGGAAGGGTCCCGGAGCGAATCGGTGAAATGTTTCGAAAAAGTCACGGAGGTCTGTATATAGACCCATACTGGCTATGGGATGGGAAGGGTCTCAGAGCTAAACGGTGAAATTTTTGGAAAAAGTTCACCGAGGCCTGGGTAGGCCCATATAGTTCCATACTGGCTATGGGAGGAGGGGTGGTCATTTTTTTTTTATGTGGGTGTTACTATGGGTTGTGGGGTCTTGTTTTTCACGTCTCGCCAAGAAAAACACGATGGGAAGGGTCCCGGAGGGAATCGGTGAAATGTTTCGAAAAAGTCACGGAGGTCTGTATAGAGACCCATACTGGCTATAGGATGGGATAGGTCCAAACTGGGTGGACGTTTTGGGGTTTAGGTGAGCCCCTAGTGGTCCTATGGTGTCGTATGAGGTCTTATTTTGAAGCTCTCGTGGAGGAGCATTCGACAGGACTAATGGTTCGTCCGTTTTCAATATTTTGCGCATGCGCAATGTGGCCGTAGTATAGAAAGCAAGCATTTTGGGGGGTGCGTGGGGATGTGTTTGGGGTAGAGATGGACCACTATGGGTCCGAAAGGGTCGTGGGAGGTGCCAAAGTGAAGCTTTTGTAGGGTAGTCAGAATGGCGTGTTTTTTAATGCAAGTCGCGTCAATCTGTGCATGTGCAGTTGGGGGGGGGGGGCGTGGAGGAGTGTTTGGGGTAGAGAGGCACCACTATTGGTCCGAATGCGTCATGGGAGGTGTCATTTTATAGCTCTCGGGGTGTAGACCCCGATTTGAGTGCTGTCCACAGCATCTGTGACGTCATCAGTAGGAGTAGTAGCGAAAGTGGGCATTTTGGAGAAATGAAGGAAGGTTTTCGGTGTAGAGATGGACCATCCTTGGTCCGAATGCGTCGTGGGAGGTGTCATTTTGTAGCTCTCGGGGTGTAGACCCCGATTTGAGGGATGTCCGCGTCTTCTGTGACGTCATCAGTACGAGTAGTAGCGAAAGTGGGCATTTTGTGGAAGTAAAGGAAGGTATTTGGTGTAGAGATGGACCACTATTGGTCCGAATGGACCGTGTGGGGTATCAGTGTGAAGCTCTCGTGGGTCAGACTGGGTTGTTTTCATTGGAACTCGCGCCAATCGGCGCATGCGCAGTTGGCCAGTGGGTTTTCCCCCATCGTTCCTCCGTCTTCCATCCGGGTACTGTGGTTTTACTTCCGGGTCCTCATCTTACATCCGGGTTTTTCCATGTTTACTGTCACGTGACCGGAACCGGAAGTTGTCACAAGACAGGTGGCGTCCTCGTTACCATGTCTGTGCTGTATTATACCATATGTCCTGTATTGTACCATATATGTCCTGTACTATACAATATATGTTCTGTATTATACAATATTTGTCCTCTATTATACCGTATCTGTCATACGTTATACCATATCTGTGCTGTATTATACCATCTGTCCAGTATTATACCGAATCTGTGCTGTTCATCTTCGGCCATGAACCGTTTGTTCTAATCGTCATCGGGCAGGCCAGGATACCGTTGAGGCAACATATCCTCAGATAGTTGTTTGCGCATTCTGAGTATCTATCAGTGCATGGGTGAATACATTCATCCGATGGGAAGATTCCGTAATTTGGTCACAAAAAAACGTGACATTGGTGACCCTCTCCACTATCCACTTGGTGTTGGGGTGCAGATGCTCCACAGTCCCCGAATGCACAAGAACACGGATGTAAAAGTCCCGGATGTAGAAGTGCCCGGATGTTCACGAATGTTCCACCAGCCCGGACTTCTATCAGGCCCAGGTCCAGAAGCTCTCATGTCCTGCATGTGAATAGTCAGTCATATCGTGTGTGTGTGTGTGTGTGTGTATGCATTGGTGCGTCTGTGTGTGTGTGTGTGTGTGTGTGTGTGGATGCGTCTGTGTGTATACGTCTGTGGGCGTGTATGTGTGTGTGTGCCGGAGTTTTTGTGGCTACAAAATGTGGCTACATTTCTCTATAGAGAGTGTAGCCACATTTTAGATGTCTTTTTTATGATGAATAACAAACTGAAATGGCTCGGCAAACACGAATAGTCTGTAAATGTAGCCACTTTCCATGCAGACGAACTCCAAGAATAAGAAAAATATCGGTATTTGTCCAGGCCTTGCACCCCCCTCGCATTTACCGATTGATGTCGGATTTATCGGAACCCGCAGGCTTGTCGCAGAATTAGTATATGATAGGTCATGATAGTATTACATCCTATAACATCGAATTTTTATTGAAAAAAATAACTGTATGGATGGAAACTATTCACGAATATAAATCCATCGCATGCCGATATTTCGTCATTGTTGTACCATAAAGCCGCGCCCCCGCAAACGAGGTTAGCTTTTGGCTAACCGCTTGTTACAGGCGGGGATTTGATGAAGCAACTGGGCCAATCACAGCTTGATTAACAATGGTCGGGTCGTCTGCATTTCGCCTCCTCGAAGATGGTGGAATATTCTTCGGCGATTTAGACCACGTTTTAGACAAATCCTGAACGATTTATATAATAAATAGTTCCCATCCATACTTGCTTAACTAAACAGTGAACAAGAACAAACCATGTTTCCATCGAGTGCAGTGCACATGCCGAGGTAAGTTCCTGTTCTGAACTTTTGGCTTCACTTTTCTGTGCATACGATGAATTTGGATGTTTGTAAACAAGTTTTTTAAATCATTTTGTCGAAGCTTTCAGTAGCTTATTATGACAGTGAAATGTTTTAAATTAAATGTGGCTACAGTCTCTATAGAGAAATGTAGCCACATTTACATAATGCTACATTTCTCTATCATGTCTATAGGGATTCAATGTGGCTACAAAATGTGGCTACATTTGTAGCCACAAAAACCCCGGCATTTGCGGTTAGGCCTCTAGACCCTTCCACATGTAAGATCGTAGATGAAATGCAAGAGCACAACGCAGGGGATCATGGGTGAGAGAGAGACATTTATGGTTTTAACAGTGATCATGGGTGTGATTGTGTACGTTTCATAGGATTAGTCCTCATCTCTGCTCGTACCTTGGCAGAATATGGGTTTGTCATAGATATAAGATAGGTCATAATTTTTAGTAGTGGCGAGTCGCATTCATGACCTCATATTTCTCAGAATTGAGCAAAATGAAATATATTTCATCCCCTTTGAACAAAGTCTGTAAGTAAAACTGGAGACGCTCACGTTTCATTCCCTCGAGGACAACCAATCTGAGATCATTCTACAGAATATCTCCCTTATAACCTTGACTTATAAGGTGAAGAAGGCGAAGCATGCATCCGTCCATTGCTGTTATTGTCAACGGACCATATGAGTAACAGTTATGTACCAGTACGGAGTACACAGACCTGGATGGAAGATCAGGATTGCTATTCAAATTTCATTATCAGCTCATCTCCATTGATGCATCACTCGATTTTTGTTTTGAATCATGCGAACATGAAACTTGCCAATCTTCTTGCGAACAATGTCAAATGTTATAAGAAGGGAGGCTGGATAGCCAATCCATTGCAGCGAGTCTATATGTAACATGCAGAAATCGAGTTCATTTGCTTCTGGTATTATTTCGATAAAAAGACAATACTTGACTATTTAAGTTTTGCTCAAAAAACATGGTGAAGTTCAGATGTATGCTGATGATCACAGGCCTGACAAATACCAATCGTTTCTATGATTCCCAGACATCGATATAGAAAAAAGCCTATAGGCTCTAGTTTTTTTTGCTCTCTAATTTGGGCGCATCCTAATTTAGGCACAACGTTTAACGTTATATCTAGAGTGTAATCGAAAGCCCTGGTCCTCAAAGCCTCGCTAGGTAGAATTCTTGATCTATTAAATTTTGTATTGCAAGACCACATTATTAAAGCTGTACAATTTCATAACACACTTCAACAGACAGGGGACCAACTTACAGAAGTTACAAAATTATAAACTCTACAAAAGTGTTGCGATCCACTGATTACCTTGGCATAATACAGGAGCAGGGTGACTCAGAAAATATTAGCGAAAAGCATTTTGTAGATCAATATTTCGACTTATATATTCAATTTATCATCTCGATGAAAATATTGATCTACAAAATGCCATTATATCAGAATCTTCACTGTTCACAAAGTACTGATATTTTGACCAGTAATGAACATTGTGAAGTCACGGAGTGTAATGACCTGTGTTAATTCATTTCACACAAAATCGCACTTCGGTGGCCTAATGATTAGAGCGTCGGCCTCATTTAAGCTGTAGATACCGGGTTCCATCCCAGGTCGGATCATACAGAAGACTTCAAAACTAGAACTTGTTGCTTCCTCGCTTACGCTCATCATTAAAAGGATGGGCATAGTTCATGTAAGACGAAGTGACATGAATTTACGGCATTTCCAATAGTGGCGAATGGGGAAGTGGACCGTCGGCCATTGTTCCATATGCTAATGTCACGGGATTAATTTCGAGAGACGGGACAAACACAGTTTTGCCGATGTTGTATCTTTATTATGCCATTAGGCCACCACTTGGTTCTGAAGGAAAACATATACATTCGATTAGAGTGTATTTCCAACAACCCGTCAGCCGGACACACCGTGGAAGCATGTGCCGTACATATAAATTATCGTATCAATCTTTAAACATTATATTTATAGCAATATTCAGAAATACAACACCAGTCATTTAATCCCCAAAATAACCCCCCGGAGTGTATACAGAAAATATTCACTAATTCACCTTTAGATGCGATAATATTACCGTATTAGCGCAATCAACAATTCACTCGCTTTATGTTATTTCATTTACGATACCAGCATTACATTTACTATAATAGCGTAATAAGACCTACATACCTGAAGGAAAACATATACATTCGATTAGAGTGTATTTCCAACAACCCGTCAGCCGGACACACCGTGGAAGCATGTGCCGAGACGATCAGCCGTGGGTCAGATTTATACCATACTGTTGCGTAATGTGTAGTCGTGGCAGGTAGCGGTGTAGAGTCGCGACAAGCGTGCGGCGCATATGAATCAACGAACGAGCGAATATGAATAGAAGCGTAAGCGAGCGGTTGGGTGAACGCATGAATGAATGAATGAATGAATGCATGAATGAACGACCAAGTGAATGAATCGGGCACTCCCAGTTAGAACCTTCCGTTAGTCAAGTACATTAGAATATATTAGAATACAGTATTAGCGTGCATGTACAGGAGCAAAGACAGTTCATTGAAAAACAAATTTATTTGCAGCTAAATCGACTGTGACATTATCCCCCCCGATATGAAATGTTGTCCCCGACATTTCAAACATATATACGATTTCAGTTGCAATAAGCGTTCCGCTGCTGTACCCAGTCTCCAAGCCTATCTGGAGGTCTTTTGGTCCTTCTAGATCGCCTCAGCGCGGGAGTAGGCGGGTCTGATACAGCATTATCGGGATGCGGAAGAACACTAACATTTCCAGGTACAGTAACTTCAGGTAACCGACTTGACGTCCCAACGGTGTTCGTGCGTTCAACCTGCGTGGTTCGTTCTGGACCGGCTTGGGTCGCTCTAAGACGGGCAAATCGACCATACGCCGCGGCAAGTCAGATCGTCCACTCGGAGTAACAGTGGGAGCGGTAGACCTTAAAATTCTCTGCTCAGTTGGATTATCTAAGGACACGTTCATCACTTCCACTTCGCTTTCAGACTCAGAGGACTCCGACGACACCAGAAGGCGCGGCTGTACAGAACATCTTTTCTTTTTAGTTGCCCGATTGTCAGGACCGGATACAAGAGTTTTCGGAGTTGGGAGTGATTGAAATGGCAGCAACAAATTACGGTGCAAGATACGTTTCCTACCCTTTTTATCCTCCCGCATTACTTCGAAGACGGGGATACCCCTATTGGGTTGGCGTAACACCACATAAGGAAACCGTTCCCACCGATCTGCTGATTTGTGCTTTCCCCGAATATCCACATTCTTAACTAAAACTCTGTCTCCAGCCTCTAGTTTTGAATTTCTAACCCGAATATCGTAATTCTTTTTGTACCGGTTAGAGGATTTCATGGCCTCACTAGAAACCAACTTATATGCGAAATCAAGTCTCTTTCGTAACTCGAAGCATACTGCGTCTTGTCAGCTACACATTCAGTGCCATTTGGGTCTATACCCAAATAGGCGTCCAACGCCAAACGGGGATGACGACCAAACATAAGATAAAATGGACTATACCCTGTCGAGTCGTGCTTAGCGGCGTTGTATGCATGAACTAGTGTGGGAACAAAGTCTTTCCATTTGGACTTCTGTTCATCTGTAAGGGTTCCAAGCATGTTCAGCAGAGTTTGGTTCATACGTTCACACCTACCATTACCCTGCGGATGGTATGGAGTTGTTCTGGATTTTTCAATACCCGTTATCTTACACAACTCCTTAATTACCCGTGATTCGTAATTACGACCCTGATCACTGTGCAGTTTACTCGGAAAGCCGTAGTGGACGAAAAAGTTATCATACAGTACTCTAGCTGTTGTTTGGTTCCTCGTAGGTATTGCCTGTGCGTATCTGGTAAAGTGATCTGTGATCACTAGGATATTGGAGTAGCCTCCCTTGGATTCCTCCAGGGACAGAAAATCTGTACACACGAGTTCCATAGGCTGATGAGTCTCGATACTTACCAACGGTGTGTACTTGTTCGCCGTTCCAGTTTTCCTCCGGATACATCTGTCGCACAATTTTACCTTCCTCCGGACATCCTCTGACATACCAGGCCAGAAAAACCTCGTTCGCACCAAGTCGTACGTTCTTTCTCTACCCTGATGTCCTTGATCATCGTGAAGGCTTTTCAGGACAATTCTCGAAATTCCTGAGGTAGCACTATCTGCGAGCTCATCTGGTCACCATCAGTCGTCTTGCGGAAGAGAACCCCATCTTTAAGCACTAGTTTCTCCCGATTACGAAGTAATGACCTTACTTCGGGAGTTCCGTAGACTGAACAGTAGGCTCGGGTTTCACACCGGAACACACATACTCCATAACCCTACCGATGGACCTGTCTGCACGCTGTAATTTCTGCCAGCTGGACGTATCTGAAAACAACGGTATACACACCTGAGCGGCCGACATACACGGAAGGTGCCGATCCGGGGGAAATTCATCCGCATCCTGCCATCCCAAGGTTTCGATAAAGGGTCCGTCAGAGGTGACCTGTAAGCTGCAAATAGCCTTTACTACGTCCCCACTTGCCCTCGTGATATCATACTCCATCCCAGAGAAAGATGGGTGGCGAGACAAACCATCAGCGTCCCTATGCGTCGCACCAGACTTGTATTCCAGATGAAAGTCAAATGTCGATAGCTCTGCAAGCCAACGGTGTCCTGTGGCGTCTAATTTGGCGGTGGTAAGTACGTAGGTCAGCGGATTATTATCCGTCCTAACAGTGAACTGGTGACCGTAAAGATAATCCTTCAGTTTATCACACACAGCCCACTTTAGTGCCAAGAATTCCCGCTTGTGTGCAGCATAATTCTTCTCAGATTTCTTTAATCCCCTACTGGCGTACGATACTACTCTCTCAATTCCATCCTGCAATTGGTACAGGACTGCACCCAAGCCATCCGCGCTAGCATCAACATGTAGTATGAAAGGAAGGGTGTAGTCCGCATATGCCAATATGGGCGATGTAGTCAAGGCAATAATTACCTGGTCAAAAGCCTCTTGATGCTCCGACTGCCAACACCATTTCACACTAGGTCTGGACTTGCGTTTACACTTCTTCGGCTGGTCCACAAGTAAATCATTCAAACAGCTCACAATCTTGGCATAACTCGGCACAAACCTCCGGTAATAACCGGCGAAACCCAAAAACTTACGGACGTCGTCCACGTTCCTTGGTGTCGACCATTGCCTCAGAGCCTCGATTTTACTCGGATCAGCCTCGATGCCGTGTTCAGAGACTATGTGCCCCAAATATTTTACCTTGTGTAAAAAGAATTCGCATTTGTCTGGCCGGAGTTTCAAACCGTGTTGCTTCAAGCGTTGAAATACATGTTCAAGACGCTCTATGTGCTCTTCAAAGGTTTTCGAGTATATGATGACGTCATCGATGTAAATCAGACATTCACGCAGATTCAAGTCGTTTAACGCAACCTCCATCAGGCGCTGGAACGTCGCAGGCGCGTTGGTCAAACCGAAAGGCATGCGGTTACATTCGTAGAAACCAAGAGGCCCTACGGTGAATGCGGTTTTCTGTTTATCCTCTTCCACGAGCTCCACCTGCCAATAACCAGACCTTAAATCCAACTTTGTGAACCATTTCGATCCGGCCAAACAATCGAGAGTCTCGTCAATTCTCGGAAGCGCATACGAGTCGCGTATGGTCTTAAGGTTCAGCTTACGAAAATCGATGCAGAATCGTAGCGAATTGTCAGGCTTACGAACGAGAACGACGTTTGACGAATAAGGGCTGCTGGATTCTCGGATAGCACCGCAGGCTAGCATCTCCTTCAGGTGAGTTCGGACCTCGTCGAAAAGTGCAGGAGGAATGCGCCTATGGGGATCCTTGAATGGCGTGTTATCAGTGAGTTTGATGGCATGTTTTACAGTAGATGTGTGACCTAGATCTAGTAGACCTGTGACATGATGGAAGTCCATTGGCCCAACATCTGTGCTGCAACCTCTCGTTGACCTAGTGTGAGTGGACTATCTCCAAAATTAACTCCTAACTCCCTTAAAGACCGATATGCAGAGCGTCCATCTTCATTCCGGACTCTGGCTGGCGAGGTTGAGTTTGAAGAGTCGATGATAGAGGCAGTATGTAAATTACATAATTTTGTTTTCGGTGGAATAATCACAGATTGTACCGACAAATTACAAATTCTCACACTTACGCAAGCTGTGGACCCCTGCGAGTCGAAGTTAACAAGTTGTGGAGAAATCACTAAACCACCCATCAGTCCAGTGTTCCCCTGTTCAGCAACTACCGTTTGGTGGGTTACGTAATACACCCCTAACCGTAACTCTCTCATTGGATTTGACTATCAGGCGATGTGTATTCGTGGACCGTAAAGTTCCGACACAACCACTATCTTGAATCAACCCAATAGGCGTTTGCCACGGAATCATGTTTGGACCTTTACCTGCCAGGGTCCCCATAAATAGCTTAATTACATTAGTACCGGCTATAATAGGAATTCTCAGGTTATAGTCCGTATCCGGGACCACAAGTATAGGGGCCAATACCACTTTTGTAGAACCCGGAACACTCAACTCTACCTCAATATATCCGTGGTAGGGCAGAGATGCTCCCGAGGCACCACTAATTTCAAGGTTGAAATCATTAATTGAATGTAATATCAAATGCCCCAACTTCCAGTCATAGAAATTCTTACCTATGGTCGTAACCATCGATCCCGTGTCCACTAAACAGGGGCATTCTACACCTTCGATAATTAACACGGACTCGTTCGGTTCTCCAACCAGTGAAGTTTTTTGTATTTCAGGGCCTTTCTCATCTTGACCTCCACCCAGCCCAACACTGGAGGTCAACGGAAGTTTAAAGCAGGCGTCTCGTCAGAATCATTTGGCTTGCCAGCTAACGACTCTAGTTGGGAACTACTTTTTAGCTCAGTTTCGTCTGACCTATTTCTAAAGTTTCTACCACGTCCTCTAGCGTAAGGGCGATAACTTTTGTCAAATTTACTTTCTAAGCTAGCCAGCCTATCTAGAACCTGTGAAAGAGGGTCAGACTGAGTAGTTACTGGAAGATGTTGCTGCTGCTGCTGTTCCAAACGCTCAAGGCGATCACATATTTCTTTCAAATGAGAGTGTATATTCTGGCTAGCGGTTTCAGGTTCAGCGGTCACATGAAGTTGTTGTTGTTTTTTTTCTTTTGTAACTTTATCACAATCGGATAACTCTAGCTCAACACCACGCACTTCCCTCAATAGCGTGTCAAAATCTGTTTCCGCATCATATTTGTGCCTGGTCGCAGATTTGAGACGTTCACTACATAAACCTGTCCAGAACTTATTTCTCAACATTCTGTCGGCTATTCTACCCCTTACAGATCCCTTTTCAACAGCGATCTGTAATAAATCTTCGAGCCGACAAGCCCAACTAGCTACAGATTCACTTGGCTTTTGTTGTTCTGTGTAAAAGCTTTGTACAATTGCCTCACCTGTTGCAACCGTACCAAATGCACCCTCTAACTTATTTACAATAGCTTCTACAGTAGCGTGTTCCCCTAAATGGAGGCATGCCTTAGCAGCTTCCCCCTTAAGGGATTTTCGAACTGCCTGCAATATCACGGGGGTTGGGTAAACTTTATCTCGGATCAAACACTTGACCTCAAATTGCCAAAGGTCAAAAGACGACTCTCCCTTCGGTGTCGGATCGGCTCCCGAAAAGAAAGTTATCTTCGGCACGTTAACAGGGGCTATATTACCCTTAACAGGAATTGGCAAATATGGACCCGGCTTACCTGGAGAACCAAATCCTACAGCGGAGGATATATTATATTTACCGGATTTATGGAGGTAATCCACCATTTGCTGTTCATCCATATCCGATATGGGTCGAGGTTCCATTTCCTTCTCCATGTCCGATCCATCTGTTCCATCTCCCCAGCCGTGTGCCATGTTGGTACTCTTTACTGAAACTCAAACCTATGTCCTATTCCTTATCACTGTTAGACACGTTAGTACAATCAGTAATGTCAACCCCACACAAACAGTTTAGTTCACGACAGACTGGCGATGAAAGATGAATGGAATTTGGCGTGGTGGTAAATGATGGGCAATGAGAGGAATTCGGCGTAGTGATAAATGACCGGCTATTAGCGACGAGTAAATTCGACAGCGCAGTAACGTTCCGTCCCGTAAACCGCGTGTATCTCGGGTGAATGTGTGCGAGAGGGATATCAGCGAAGACCCGGACATACAAACCAGCCTAGAGCTAGTTACGTAAACCTACGACCGAACTAGAAATAATGATCGGCTAAGAAATTTACGGCGATTGATAGCAAAAATATTAACCTATGAACATTTAATTACATAGAATGATTTTTTTTTTTTTTTTTTTACTTTGGTTTTTTTTTTAGCAGAATGATCAATACATGTCAATAATACAATAAGTAAATATACTCACACCTTTCTCTCACCATCCGCGCATACACTCAGAATATGATAAATGTCCTCTGTGAATGTCATTTCACTGTTCTTTTATTTCGCGAATCCATTCAGGTACAAGTCCGACGCGACCGAAATAGATATCCAGATCGTCAACCTCGCTGGCCAGGGTAAGATCAACACAAGATATCATATAAAGTGCACAATCGGTACCGGAACAGATCGGTAACAGAACTTGTCGAAAGATCAAAACCACAGATACAGCTGACGCAATGGCATTCATCTACCGTTGAACGGGTACAACCAGGCAATGGAAATGGCACCAACTTTAGCGGTCGTCAAGGAGTTTTACATCAAGAACGAACTCTCAGCTTTCCTGGAGCAGTATATACCAGAAACCTGCATTTCGCTTCCCGTCCCCCATCGGGCGCCAATTTGTCACGGGATTAATTTCGAGAGACGGGAAAAACACAGTTTTGCCGATGTTGTATCTTTATTATGCCATTAGGCCACCACTTGGTTCTGAAGGAAAACATATACATTCGATTAGAGTGTATTTCCAACAACCCGTCAGCCGGACACACCGTGGAAGCATGTGCCGAGACGATCAGCTGTGGGTCAGATTTATACCATACTATTGCGTAATGTGTAGTCGTTCCAGGTAGCGGTGTAGAGTCGCGACAAGCGTGCGGCGCATATGAATCAACGAACGAGCGAATATGAATAGAAGCGTAAACGGTTGGGTGAACGCATGAATGAATGAATGCATGAATGAACGACCAAGTGAATGAATCGGGCACTCCCAGTTAGAACCTTCCGTTAGTCAAGTACATTAGAATATATTAGAATACAGTATTAGCGTGCATGTACAGGAGCAAAGCCAGTTCATTGAAAAACAAATTTATTTGCAGCTAAATCGACTGTGACACTAACATGTGAGGTCACATTGAAAAGTGGTATCTCCTCTTACATGAACTATATACCAGAACAAGGACTGGTTCGCTCAGTGTCAGTACATGTATAATGTGACTGAGTGGGGTGTCATGTCTGCCTTCGACATGATATTTCAGTGGAACAGCACTATAAAATGGCAACATTAGATCTGCTCTGTTACAAGTAGGTACCCCCGCTCCTACTCTTCCTTCCCTTCCCCATCATATAGCTGAAAACTTGTTGAAAGCGATGTTAAACCCTATTCACTCACTAACCCATTCCACATAAACCATCACTATGGGCACTGCAACTTCTAACTTCTCAGAGTTACAATGTATTGCTAAAGGGGCCTCGGAGCACGTTTGAAAGTGGACTGGGGGGGGGGCTGAACTCTATATCGGCCATGTTAAATGCTGGACTGGTGCTATCTAAGATAGGACTTATAACATTGCAGTCTCAAAAAGTAGGGGGGCTGTAGCCCCCCCCCCCCCCCCCGTTCCGCGGCCCCTGTGCTATACATGTATGTAGTTAATAACTTGGATAGGTTATACTTTTTAACTTCTGTAAGTTGGCCACCATCTTGATAGTTATGGCTAAAGAATTTTGACTGCTTTCTCCCTGTATTTACCAAACTCATTCACAACAACCAGTAGGTATGTAGGTATAATTACACAGCATGGAAGCATTTCCAAGCTCAACGATAAACAAATTGCCTCAAATGCCAGAACATCATCAATATGTATCGATGAAGAGGATTTAATTTTTCCGAATATTTCAACTGAGTAGAATCAAAATTTACTACATGGATAGTGCAAAAGAACAATGTACTTTTGCTTGGGCAAATTTTTGTAAATATTCTTTTTGAAACTATCAAAATAGAAAATTATTTTCATATAATTTATCTCAAACAAACCTCTAAAAGTGTCAGAGTAATGCAGTCTAAAATTTCACAACTTCGTGGATCTCCTGGTTTCTGTGCCATGCTGTCCTGGGATGGTTCACAATGTATAATATGTCGGACCTTCTTTGAAGACATGGGGCGGCACCCCTCTACAATGTACATGTTCGAGTAGCAATGTTGCTTGTTCAGGTTTCAGGCAACTGTTGGTAGCAATGTTGCTTGTTCAGGTTTCAGGCAACTGCTGGTAGCAATGTTGCTTGTTCAGGTTTCAGGCAACTGCAGGTAGCAATGTTGCTTGTTCAGGTTTCAGGCAAATGCTGGTAGCAATGTTGCTTGTTCAGGTCTGTAAGCAGACAGCCTCTAATTTGATACATCCCTTTTTCAGGTTTCAGAAAATTACTGATCCAACAGTAAGTCGTGGACATAGTTTAGGGTGTTTCTTTGCTAAGGTGATACCATTTAATGGTGAATGCAAGCCCAATTTCCATCAGATTTTTGTGTTATAAATTTTGAGGAGAGAACAATACATATGGTTCCACAACTTGCTTTGACAACTGTTCAGATACATTCTATAATACGGGAGGCAGTTGTGAAAGTTAATTACTAAGAAAGATTAAAATCTAATCACAATGGGCTGTTTTCTTGCATTTTAACTGTGACATGCTTTTACCATACTACATGTACCTTTTGTGTTATTTGCCATCAAACGTTTTAGTTGAATAAATGTTTAGTGGTGATCACACAAAATTAATACCAAAACTATATTTCTATGTACAATTTAATGTTCAAATCAACTCATTTATTGAAAAAATGTGATTTCTTTAATATTTCTGGTTGGACTAACATTGTCTGTCCTCTCTGGCCATGGCATCTTTATGCTGGAAAACCAGATGGACAAATTACTACCAATTTCATCAAAATGTTGATGATGCTTGTACTTGTAACTGAAGCGAATCAAATTTGATCTACCTTACTTGGGTTGAAGAAAAAATACATTTTAATAATCAAGTTAATATTGTCTGTCCTATGTTCGTCCAACCACAAAGTGGTCTAATTCTCCAAATATTGCATGGCTCAATAACGACAATGTGTTCAATGCCATCTGCCTTTGTCCATTGACATCACTTGTGGGTGATACTTTGTTAATGTTAACCTGAGAACTCACAGACTTAAAAATAAGTGTGTCTGTCCTTGTGTTGGACGAACCAAATTTGTGTTACAGGCGACACCTGAAGCTAAGATAAAACAGTGTTCAAGCTGTTGAGAGACAAATTGACTTATCATCTGGCATTCATGAACATGAATTTTGTCATCTGCAAATCATTTACAAACATTACCAATCTTTTTGTCGATAAAAATACAGAATATCGCCAATTTATGTTGGTTGGACTAACAGAAGACAGACATGTTGGACTAACATAGGACAGACAATGTTGGACTAACATAAGACAGACATGTTGGACTAACATAAGACAACTTTTGTTGAACCAGGGGAATAGATGGATTTCCTTCATCATTCTCAGTGGCAAATCTCATTTAACAACTTAATATGAATTATTATCTAGCTGAAAATATTTTGAGGCATTCATATAGGATGCAATTCCCATTATAATGCTGTCCGTCTTCTGTTTGTCCAACAATGTCTGTCTTATGTCCAGCATGTCTGTCTTCTGTTAGTCCAACACTATTTGGCAGTTTAAACGTTTGTGAGCAACAATTGCAGACTTGAACACAGTTTTCTTAAAGTGATCGTAAACCCTCGAGTATAGTTTCCATCAAATGAAAGACCATTGCAAACTGTGTCGGAAAATATTTATTGTAATTTTTTACGATTTTATTACACAGAATAAACTGCAAATAAAGTATGGTACATGTATTCTATGGTGGTCTGTTGCAATCATATTTATGTCCAGTGACGTCACACTGCATTAATACATATATTTCAAACTGTGTCTGCCCTTTCCAATGCTTTATTCAATTCCAATGTGCATGTTTCACCAAAATCTGGGAAATTAAATGGAAGATTCAAATCGACTTGACCCTTACGAGTTACCTTCTCCCAGATTTTGGTGAAACATGCACACTGGAACAGTGAGTCTGTGTTGAAACTCAAAGTGTACACACCATAAGCTTGAATAAAGCATTGGAAAGTGCATACACAGTTTGATATATATGTATTAAAGGAGTACTTACCTTATTTTATATATGTTCCTATTACAAAGGTTAGACTCTTAAAGATCTATAACCAACTATTTTACTTTCGTTGAAGGAGGTAGCCTATTAGTTTTATTACAATTTGTGAAGTCATGTTTCCGCGTTGAGGTCGACGTGGGCGCCGCCATATTGTCTGTGGGATGACGTGACTGATGACGTCAGCATTCAGGACAACGTCACGGCTAACGCTTGATCCAGGGACGTTCCAGCTACGGTATTTGAATTACTCTGGGTTAGAGTTTTAATTCGTGGAAAAAACTGACGCGGCAAATCTCACGGGGGGAATTCCTAAAACATTCGTTTAGGTTATCTTCGCCAACTGAAAAATTTCTTCCCCAAGCTTTTCAGCTGAGACCTGCCCGATTCAATTTGGACAAAATTTGAAACTGAGCGATAAATTAAAAGAGTGTCCTCTGCAATTGCCCAGTGATTTCAGTTGAACGACGATGCTTCTAAGTTCATAAACATATGCATGATTACACTTGAACTACTAAAATCAACTAGAACGTCAGTAAGTTTACTGGGTTCCTTCTCCTGCGAATTATCGGCATGACCAGCACGATCAACCTTAAATTTCCATGACGTTGTGACGTTTTTAGATGAGTATAAACTGACTTCCGCTCATCTAAAAACGTCACGCAATGGTGCAATGGCGGCGCCCAGTGCACGCCGTTGCGAGCAACAAATAGTCAATATTTCCTTTATTTCGCATTCTATCAACATAAGTTTTATATAATAAGGTTTGGAATACGATTCCTGATAAATATAGTCACACTCAAAAATAAGGTAAGTACTCCTTTAAGGCAGTGTGACGTCACTGGACCTAAATATGATTGCAACAGACCACCATAGAATACCATGCTTTATTTGCAGTTTACTCTGTATAATAAAATCGTAAAATATTACAATAAATATTTTACGACTCTGTTAGCAATCGTCTTTCATTTGATGGAAACTTTACTTGAGGATTTATGATCACTGTAAGTATTTACTTAATAATATTTTTCCACATCTAGCTACCTTTTAGAATCAATTCATGCTGGAATAGAGGGAATTAGACATTTTATGGCCACTTTCCTGTCTCCGTTTGTCCGACACATTATTTTATACTGGGCATAATTATGATTTAAAGGAGCATTCATAGTTAAATGATATATTTATTTCTAAGACTTGAGAAACTTTTGGGTAGGGAAAGCAATGACCAATAAATATGTTTGGGAAATCATAGAGAAAATGCATAAAACTTCATTTTTGTCTGTCTTCGTTCATCCAACACCAAGTTCAACATGCATGATAAAACTAGATTATTTCTTTTGAATCGGGCGAGGCATTATCTTTAAACAAATTTATTGATGAATCTCCACAATCAGTTAATCTATATAAAAGAAATATTTTGTGAAAAAAGTAGGTTGATATTTTGTCATGGATGTCACACAAACGGTAACACCTAATCAAAGAAACACCCTTTAGCACAAGTCGGTCACTGAAAGCAGACCCGAACTCAATCATACCTTTATTCTTTATGGCCAGACATTGATCAGATGTTGAGCACAGTGACTTGGGTTGCAGGGGTGTCTCCGTCGATGTGATTATATAATTATTTTTTTTTCAAGAATATAATTATTTCCCACCTTTTCATACACCACAATGAGAGTAGATGTCATCAAAATGCTTTCTATACGCCCTGCATTGATCTACATACCCCTCCTCTACTAGATGGAGATGGAAATAGGTACCTTTTGTTTACATTAAATCGGGGACAGGAGAAGTTACTGCTGCTTAATGCATATAGCATAGCTTGTTTCAGTTTTGGACAATTGCTGTTCCAACACAATCAAGCAGTCACATTGTTCGGCTTAGACTCTAACTATAATAACTGGATTCATGTAATATTGCTTGTCCAGTATTTGAACAATTGTTTATCGACCACAACCAAGCATTCACATTGCCCATCATATTATGTCACTAAAATATAGTTACTTGATACAACATTGCTTGTTCAGGTCTTGGACAATTGCTGATCAACCACAATGAAGCAGCCACATTGTTAAGCATATTCTGACACTATGATGCAGTTAATTGATACATGTAACATTGCTTCTTCAGGATTCGGACAATTGTTGATCCAACACAATCAAGCAGCCACAGTTTTTCAGCATATTCTGTCACTAAACTGTAGTTACTTGATACATGTAACATGTTTGTTCAGGATTTGGACAATTGCTGATCCAACACTTCAAGCATCCACATGGTTTTCATGGTGACACTTTCGCTGAGGTCCTGCAATTTAATAGCCTTCACCATTGGAACGTCGCCATTACATTTCAGTTCTCCGATAACCATAAAATATCCATCTGAAAGGGGAAAAAACATTAGAAAACTGATTACATTTTTCTGCCACAATGACTTATGGGTAACAGTGCCATTTTGGATGTGAGTTATTTTGGAACCTCGTGTCGTTACATGCACAGTGATCACGGAAAAGGACCATTTTACACATTAAAAAGAAGTTGAAGCTCATCAGTATTCAAAATTCCAGCCACCGAGACCATTTTTTATGTCGAAAAATCAACTTAGTGTAATTACATAATTAGTATCACCAGAAATAAATTAACTAAAATTGTGTATCAGGACTAGCTCGACAACACGGGTACTTAACAAACAGCCTTCACCTATGGACTCGTGCATGTACAGTCCGTAGACAAGCAAGACGAGATGTAAAGGCACCACATGAGTGAGTGAGTGAATAAGATTTAACGTCGCTTTCAACACTATTGCAGTCATATTACAACGTTTGGTTCCTATTGATTTTCACCCCCGGAAACAACACCGGTAAGGTTTTATTTCTTTTAACATGGGATCATGTGTGAGACTAATTATGTATGTTTCATAGGTTGAGTATTCAAATTCCAGCATCAGCTCATCTCTTGTGATGCAACACTCGATTTCTTATTTGAATCAACATGAACATAAGGGAGCTTCTTGAAATTGGGGCATACTGGGAACTGGCATAAGGCATTCCAAACAGAGAGGCATGGTGCGCTGTGTTGGAACTCCTAGGAACTCCATGGCATACATTTTTGGAACTCAGCAGACAAAGGATGGCTTAGGTCACACCATGCAATGTGGCATGTCGAATGGCATACTCTTATCCATCCAGATCAGAACACTGGGCACAGTTTATCCCATTTGGATAACCGGCATATGCCATTCCTATCAAGGAATTCGGGTCCTAATTTCAAGAAGCTCCCCAACACATACCAATCTAACTGCGCAGCTATGTATCCTCAAATGTTATAAGCAGAGAGGCAGTGGCCAATGTTTTCTAGCTGGTCTACTCTAGCGATGAAGAATGGTTTGTTTGCTTCTGGTGTCACCCATGATCGCAAGACTCCGCATCCCATCTTTCATTTGTAGAGACTGTGCAAGATTCTTGTGATGTGTAGGCGGTTTGACAAGTTTCAGTGCCATCTAGCTAGTATAATTTAATGTCACTTGGCACAAGATGATTTTAATAGCCATGTGCCAATGCACAGTAGGCCCGTGAGAGATCAGAGGAAATCTTGCAGTGCAAATACAAGTCATCACATGACACACCTTTTCTAGGCTTTGGACAAACTGGTGGGACTTTGCTGCAGCCTCCTACAAGTGCAATACCGGTACCATCATCTAGGTTGAACACGTCATCAGTTTCACACTGCAAGTATAACAAATTTGAAATTAGCATTATGGTTGCAGCTAAGTACTGGTGTATTAGACCTCTCAGTGGGCAAATCTCCTTGAGCTGACATGAAGCCAAAAATCTAGTTAATTCTACACAGTTTCGAGCAGAAAATCAGTAATGAAGAAGGGACGTTTAAGGGTTTAAGGTTTTTGTTCAGTTTAGTAGAGGCTATAAGAAATTAAAAAGGAGCATCATAATTTGTTATTGAAATAGACATGTACATGTAGATGGAAATATGTAACGAAGCTGCGCATCTGAAAACCCCTTGGATCTGGCGCCAGCCATTCATAAGAGAAATATATCATTAAAGATTCTGCACAAATTAAAGACGGCCGCCAAGGTTTTCATCCAATCAGGGAAACTGGTTTGGTCATTCCTTTAAAGTTTCTTGATGTATCGATAATCTATACCAAGTTTCACACTGAACAGAAAAATGGTTTCCGAGATACACAAGATTAATGGTTTCGCATAAATCAAAGTTTTCACCCAGTTGAGTCGAGTCAATAGGGTTCTGGGTCACAAGCATATGGATGTGCACTGCAAGTTTGGTGTGCCTAGGGTAAGTCGTTCTAAAGATATCTTGGTAACGAGAAAGCTGTGATGATTTCGCATAAATTAAAGATGGCCGCCGAAGTCTCCAACCAATCGGGTCCAGATTCAATAGGGTTCTGGGTCAAGAGCATATGGATGTGCACTGCAAGTTTGGTATCCTTAGGGTAAGTCATTCTAAAGATATCTTGGTAAGGAGGAAGCCTTGATGGACAGATGGATGGACGTACATAACGACAAGTCACCTGGTGACATGAATGGGCACACTCCGCTTGGTTTTAACTCAAACTGTAAAACTGTTGAAACTATAGTAAAAATAAATATAATTTGGATCACAAATTTCAATAATTGTACATTGTTCAAGCTTTGCTGACATAAGGAGCCTAAAATCGGTCAACTGTGTGAAACTTAGGTGATCTTTCTCGATTCTAGCGTGAACCTAGAGGTACATTCAAACTCGCTGCTAGTCGATGCTTGTAGCCTACCTTCATTATAATACCTTGTAACCAGACGAATCTCAGCTCTGTGGTTCTGCCAAGTAAAGTCGCAGTCCAAGCCTTACCATCTCCTGATTCATTACACCTCTCACAGTATTGAAGGTCTCGGATGAAAACTTTCCTCGACGGCTGGGCAGCTTTGGCCATTTTCACTGTTGGTGTGCGACTAGAAGTGTCCACTCAATTATGTAGCAACTGCAGCAGTACCGTACCATGTTCTGGAATTGAAGAAAATATATCAAAATCAGAAGGAATTGACTACATGTTCACTATCTGAATACAGTCTAGCCTCACTATAAGGTGCCACAATATAGCGCTGATTCTGATATAAGGTGGGTGCTATGGTGTTTCCCAAATTATATTATTTCAGCCCTTTTATAAGGCTGTCAGGTGGTTTAAGTTTTGTCCCCCAATAACAGCATTATAGAGAGGTTACACTGTATCTCACAAGCATGACATGAGTCGATTGCTCAGTCTGTCCTTGACAAAAATCTGTACTCTCAACATTTCTGAAGTGTAGATTGTGTACACATTATGTCTCATGAAATGAATTGCCAGGAGTGTGGTGTAAAAGTAAGGTCAAATATTGTGGAAAGTAATATTATAACTCTTCCATCATGGAATGTTAAGTTATGAAATATGCATATGGATGACAGACATGAAAGATTGAGTCTTCATTCGTGAATATATAAGATTGAGTCTTCATTTGAGGATATATATCATCATCAGAAATGAGGTGAACATGAATGCTTCTTAAAATATGCTTCATGAAATCTGAACGATTTGCCTAGCTATGAATTCTGCTGAACTCTTGCATCTGTATTCAATATTTTCACACTCCACTTGCTCATGTTGCTCTGCTGAGGATGTAATCTCTCTGTATAGACCTACATGTATCTCTTTAAAGGTGAACTGCAAAACTCTCCAAGGTTCTGCTAAAATGTCAGAAATCAAGGCCTTTGTAGTTACAGTTGTTTTATATGTGTGGTGATAGTTCTGTGAATTATTTTCTTCTTCCGAGTATAAGCTTGTAACGTTTTAAGTCCAAACTTATACCACCAGAAAATGAGAGTCGCAACTTTTGAAAACGTCATTGATTGCCTCCCATTGTTTTTGGAACGTAATGA
Organism: Hanleya hanleyi; assembly: GCA_036873755.1. Lineage (NCBI taxonomy): Eukaryota > Metazoa > Mollusca > Polyplacophora > Lepidopleurida > Hanleyidae > Hanleya > Hanleya hanleyi. The sequence goes on from JAVTVY010027735.1 coordinate 84,636, forward strand.
CGTTACAGTGGTCCTCACTCATTCATCCGACGTAGCATGACGTCATGTAAAACAATACATTAACTAAAACGTGAATGAAGGAGACCTCTATAACGTCAAAACATTCTACAAGCAAAGAGGGACAAGCGATGTAAGTTTTCAACACGGATTTATAACAGGATAACTTCATTATTGTTATAATGTACAATTTAGCAAAATATATTCGCCCCAAAATTGCATAACAATTATATCACATAACACAAGATGTATAAATGTAAGCAACATTTTAGAAAAAGGTTAAAAGCTTTACAGTTCACCATTAAGCTAATAGTACTAAGCAGGGCTCGAGTTAGATCTTTAGATCACCTGTCCTGTCAGGCAGGTGGGTGTGCAAGGTTCCTAGAGCGAATAAGTTCGAATAAGAGCGAATAAGTTCCTCCGCGTTCTGCCATACTGTAAAAACTTGATTGTCTTCAATGTCGCGACAGATGCACAGCTGGCAAATTTATTCAGCCAAAATAATCTGTCCAGTCGGGCATGTCGGCTTAGAAACTACCTGCCCCAGTGCTACATTCACCTGTCTCGGGCAGTCTGGCAGTCTTCAATGTCGAGCCCTGCTAAGTATTCAGAAGTGATTCTATATTCTGATGGCCATGTCATGGCGATGTAAGTGATGTCATTCATCTACACCCATGTTTCATAACTCCAATGTTTCAATGCAAGCCATCAGTTATGATCCTACTTTCACCGATAACGGAGAGATCTTCACCTATCTTTGTCACCGTCCCTGACAAATTATATTGGACATTTTTAAATGTATCACCTCCACCCATCCTCTGACTTGTGCATCACCCTAGGCCTAAAATGAACACATGCAAACTAACAATGTACAAGGCTTGCCTAATTTACATTTTGCAGTACTGGTATCGTGTAATCTTGGTTTCATTGTGATCACATCAAGGGAAATAACTCATGTCATTGTGTGCATTTTGTAAATCATAGCAATCACATCAAGGGTGACAACTCTTGTTCATATAGCAATCACATCAAGGGTGACAACTCTTGTTCATGGCAGATAATTTCTCCTCCATTCAGTAGATCTCTAATATTGAAGCCGGCTCAATTGTTGCCTGTACAGTCTAGTCATGATCACTAAGAAAATAACATGGAATCAGTAAAAATAACAAACCCACTTGTTAGCATACAGAGCTATATAATGGTTTTCCAAAATCCTGTTTTTAGATAATAAATCTAGAAACTAGGTCAATATATACAATTTTGTGGCATTTCTAATAACTATTTTTTGCACTTTCAGAAGGAATAAGAGAAAAAATGTTCTTTAGTACCTCACATAATTACCCTTCATTTGCTTATGATGATAGCTTTAATTTGCAGTCAATATTTAATGAAGGATCGCTAGTTCTGTTTTCCTTGGAATATTTTAGGACTTTTTCTTGTTTTGAGATAATGGAATAAAAAAAAATTATCTCATAAATATTTTTTTTTTTTTTTTAAGAAATAAATTCTTACCCCATGGACAGATTATTTTTCTTAAAACAAGGAAAGGACATATGAAATCAAAATTCTAATTAGAAGTGCTTCAATATTAGGATTAAAAATTTAGTTTTTGAGGCTCTGGAAAAATTAAACAGATTGCCTTACAGGTGACCCGATATCCAGCTGGGAAGAGATTAACCTTTCAGGTGACTGTCTATTGTATGTCGTTTTATAAAAGTTGCCTGAGAGTATATTCTTAATTGACTCACAGGAACTGGCCACCCTAATAGTCTGTTGTAAGAATAGAACAGCAGTTTGCATGGCCTTGGCTACTGTTCGATATTTTGTGGCAATATGATAATGTTCACATCGTTTTTATTTTATTTTTTTCTTCTTCAAATTTAATCACCAATTTAAATAATTGCATATTTTCTATAACAAGGTAAAAGCTATTGTTTGATTTGTTATTTATAACTAAGTTAGCCAAGCTGTTGCCTGAGTAGAATCATTCAGTGCTTGACACAAGGAAATTCATTCTTTTGTTTATCTTTAAAACCAAAATCAGTTACTTCTGTATTTGATGATCAATAATTGTCGATTTACATGTAAACAAAACTGTACCATAACTTGAACGACAGGTCGCACACGTGCTGCCCCGCCTACACTCGGCTGACGCCTCGTGCAGGCTTTGGGGCAGCACTGGTGCGACCTGTTGATTATAAACACATAACAAGATAATGCCATACAATAACTATTACTTAGCCAAGCTGTTGCCTGAGTAGAATCATTCAGTGCTTGACACAAGGAAATTCATTCTTTTGTTTATCTTTAAAACCAAAATACCTTTTAGCAATCCTCACACCTTTATTTTCCTGACTCAGCCTGTTGGTTTAATAGAATCAATCAGTGGTTGACATTAGGTAAATAATTGTTTAGTTTTTCTTTGAAATTTATTAATCACTACTAGCTGTTAACATATACCTTGTATACTATTTGTTTAATCATGCCAATTATAGAAAGAAACTATGTTTAACCTACACATGTAGGCTACTATCACTAAATAGTTCATTAACATGGGAATATTATGTATCGAAACTATTTAATTATCACATTGTGCTAGTTATTAAATTACAGAATGTGTTTAATCGTTCCAAATTATAGAAAATAAGAAAAAATAAGAAAAAAAATATTTAAAATTGTTTTTGTCAATATTCCAGAATACATGAATTCATAGTACAAGAATAAAAAGAAAGTGGTACATGTCTGAAGGGGCAAATGTCTGAAGGGAAATGTCCTCAGGGTGAAATGTCCGCGCACTGTCTGGGGTCAGTAATCAGCAATAACTGATCAAATTTGGACCATAAACAATCAAACTGCCATAGTGATAACACGGACAAAGTAATTTGCTGACCAAATTCAAAGCTTCTGATAGTAGAACCGAATCACTGATCAAATTATTTTCCAACCCTGATGATGTGATAGTGATACCCAGATAACACATGGCTACGAACAGAAGTGTCTATATGATCATACCTAGCCCCAGCAGGGACCTATCATTAGGTCCCTGCTGGGGCTAGATCATACCATGCATTCGGATGATGCTGATCGACTGGAAAAACTTTTCATGCCGGTACCATATTCGAGAAGGATTTGGACTAGTTTTACTTGTAGTATATATTTAGTCCTATACATTTACAATTCTTAAATATTTCATTTTCAGTAGGCCTAGTATTGCAGTTGAGTTTGATCCAATTTCAACGGGTAATGATTTCAATGCGAACAGTCGATTTTAGTTCTAAAGGGAATGGGTTAATGTCTGTACCGCACGACTTGCCCTGATTGCTTATTGTTGTATCCTGGACAAATAACTATGCCCCTCAAATGTCATGTCGGAGTGTCCACACGTTTCAAAATAACCACATTTTGGTGGAAGCCATGAAGTTTCGTTCATCAAAAACTCCCGCCAGAATTGATTTCCTGTGTATTCTCCTGCAAGTGGTAAAATTCTACTTCCCGTCATGTCAAGCGCGATCTGGAGATTTCCGCGCAGACTACCGAATGAAGAGATGATATTCTTTCCGCATCGTCCGATCGACCATTCCAACAAGTTAAACAAGTGGTGAAGATCTGTCCAGAAAGTGTACCGAAAGGTTGTCATTTGAACATACTTTATACATTCATATTGCGCTATTTATGTCTGGACTGTAGGCCTAGTTCACAAGTTGTGAAACAGTTGTTGTTGTTGCTGTGATTTGCAGTTCCCAGTGTCCACTTGCAACAACAACAACAACAACTGAACAACGTCTTGAGGCTTGACAATGACAGACAACAACAGGACTGCAGGCGGCTTTTCTGCTCAGTGCCTGACTGGAGGGATCCAGGGCATTTCCCCCAGTGGACATTTCCCCCAGCGGACATTTCCCCCATGGACATTTCCCCCAGTGGGCATTTCCCCTAGTGGACATTTCCCCCAGTGGACATTTCCCCCACCCTATTATAGGTTATTTTGAACATAGTTTTTAAATAATTTGGCAAAAGCACAATTTTTTTAAACATTTTTTTTATTTCTATAAAAGGGATATAAGAATTTCCACATATGTTTTACGATAAAAGAGTCAAGTAGTGATAAGATATTATACATATACACAGTATATAGCAGTAATACACAGTCTTATAGCACATTTTAAAACAATATAGCACATATTTTTACAAGTTTTACGAGAAAGCACATTATATACATGTAGCACATTTTTAAACAATATAATGGATCACATAGTGATAACATAATATTCATGTACATAGTATATATTTTAACATTTTAAGAAAAGATTATATCACATAGTGATAAAATAAAAGTTGTATTTAAAAACAATATAATTTTGTTCTATTTTTTACCTCAGTTTTCACTTTAGTTCAATTTTATTCTCATCAAATGGCTTCGTGACACCGACCTACGAACAGGTAATGTTACGCTATATACCATGTATACATCTTTTATATTGTTTTAAAATGTGCTATAAGACAGACTGTTTAATACTGCTATATATATGTATAATATCTTATCACTATTTGACTCATTTATCGCAGAACATATGTGGAAATCCTTATATCCTTTTTATAGAAAATAAAACATATATAAAAAAAATTGTTATTGCCAAATTATTTAAAAACTATGTTCAAAATAACCTAAAAATATAGGGTGGGGGAAATGTCCACTGGGGGAAATATCCACTGGGGGAAATGCCCACTGGGGGAAATGTCCGCTGGGGGAAATGTCCGCTGGGGGAAATGTCCGTACACCGACTGGAGTGAGGGGTGGGGTATGAACATTTGCATTTCCCCCTAACATATCTGCCACCCCCGACGTATTCACCCTACCCCAGACATATCCCCCCCCCCCCCAATATTTTCAGATATCCAAAAAGTAGTATAAGAAAAAAAAGACCTGAATGAATCGTGATGTCGAGTGTCAAGAGGGTGAACGTGTCGGGGGGGCTGTCCAATGGGCGGGAATATGTCCAGTGCGTGGGAGGGGGAGATATGTCAGTGGGGGGGCGGATTAAATAAAGTATTATATTATTATTATGATATGTCAGTGGGGGAATATGTTGGAAGGGTTATCATCCCAACTCTAAAAGGTCCTGAACTAACACAAGGCATCCTAGCGAACCAGTGTATCAATCAGATGGTTTATGATCGATACACTGGCTTGGTTAGTTACCGATAGCAGTTCTGGATATAACCGAACCAATCAGTAAGCACGCTGGAGCAGCTTATCAGGCCAATATGCAGCGAGGTTTGAGTTTTGACTGGTTTGAATTTCATCACCGGCCAGACTACTTTTGAAGTTAGGCTGAAATCGACATCGGGTGTCCAAGCGAAAACTGCAGGCTTCAGATACCGACACGCTAATTCAAGACAACAGCTGGGGATGAAATATACGAGATTGTGTAATAGACGCAATGACTCGAGAACTCATCCGAATCAGCAAAAAGGTCGAGATAAACCTTTTGCAAGGATTTAGGGTTTACCTAGACTTGTGCAGATGACATGAGGGTGCACTCTGTTCATCTGAAGGCTTTCTTCCCTCTTTTACATGTACCGTACCAGATTTTGTATAGATACATGTACTGTATTTTGGGTTCATAACTCAGAAAAGTTATAGAAAATGTTTTTTGGAAATTCTGACCAACAAATAAAATAAAGCCTGAACTCCAAACTTGACCAATTATTTTGGGTAGGTAGGGTTACCTAAACCGCAAATTTTTTTATGGACGGCCTCATGTTCTTGAAATGAGATTGAGAGGCTCTGAAACATGCCACTCCAATACAAAAGAATAATACCATTGAAGTGCATATAGCAGGTCAATTTTTTCCATAAAAAAAAACTTTCCAAAAAGTGTAACAATTGCAACAAGTAACATCTTAACAATATGTCAAAGTTTTCATAATTTTCCTGAAAAATGGATTATTTCACAAAACGGTCAGAGCTACTCACTTGTGCCTCGTCCCGTGGGGCTTCTGGGGATTGACCTGGGATGTCGTTGTGCACACCGCAGGTCATGGTAAAAATAAGCCTCAGCTCCTCAGAGAGCTTGTTGTAAGAGGTGACTAACTGAGGTACCTGTGGGGTTCCCGGCTGTGAAAAGGAATAGGACCCCACCAGTGTGGTTCCCGGGTGTGAAAAGGAATAGGGTCCAACGTTGTGATATGACTGAAATATAGTTGAAAGCGACGTTAAATCATATTCACTCGCTCACTTGTGCCTCTCTTAAAAGTGTCTTTTTCATCCCAGAGGATGCAGACATGGTCTAAAGCTTTTGTCTAGAAAAGCACAAACTATTATTAGGGTGTGTAATTAGTTCGATCAACAAGCCATCCCTGCTGCATGCCTATTCATAACGTTTAATTTTGTGTTATTACATGTATGTTCTAGCCATCAAACAGAAAGCTCTTATTTCGTCATATTCATATACAATTGATTCACAATTAATTTGATAGTCGCTATAAGCTTATAGCTGAAATATTGTTGAATGCGACGTTAAGCCTGAATTCTCTCTCTTTCTCACAATTTGATTTGAAGATTTGATAAAAAAATTTAGCATCTACATGAAGCATGATTGTGTATTTAAAGTCAAGGTCATGCTAGTTACAATCAATCAAGTGACAATGGCCTGATAATCATTTCCAGTGTTTGAACAGAGTTCACTTGCAGTGAAAATCAGTACCTTTGGTAACATTTCAGTGATTTCGCTCTAAGATTGAATTATCTCATGCCAGGGCCATTAAATTGTGCATGGGTATGTCCAAATCTCCAACGGATGGCAATTGATATGACTGTTTGCCTCATCAGCGCTCATGACCTACATGTAAATACATCTTGTCTAAGTAGCAATGGGATAGGTCTCTTGAACGCATCGTTAGTGACATATGAAATAATACCAAGGTCCTCAGACCCATTTAACCAATGGATAAAGGACTGAATGCAGTCGAGGAACAGATGAATGTGATGTGACCTGGACTTCTCCAATTTACCAATATCCCAATTCTGTGATTTGACAAGTTACCATTTATGTTAATAATTCATATCTCGGACTGGCCACGAACGGTGAACCGGTCCCAAATCACTCCGAGAAAGCATGGAATTTTATTAAGTTTCTTGTCAATTTCGAGAACATTTATGATAAGTTACTTCCTGAATTATTTAGCCGTGAAAATTGAAATACACTGCTCTGATGATTGGCATGTACCTGAATTTTCAGAATTTGGCCTATGTCCTAGCTTTTCAGAATTTGTTCCTTCTGTCAGGGATTTTGTCAAAAATAAAAAAAAGGCTAAACTTGAGCAAATTTTCTTAACTAAGCGCAGCATTTTTGGCAGATACATTGTTTACAACCAAGAGTATATTGCACGGTCTTACACTGTAACAGAATACGCACTCATTGTAGCTCCGCTTTAGTCCCTTTATTCTGTGTAATCTACACTGCCATACTTGTTGACATGGAGATTGACTGTAAAATATAAAACAAAGGAGAAATGATTTCGGAGGAATTTTCTGTTACCATTTTCAAATACATCATGAAATTACTTTATGATATTCTTGTTACCATGGTTAGAGGCTTAACTCACTGAGCCTAGAACATAATTAGTTGTAACAGCTTTTGTTATGATACAGGACTCGTTAGAACATACAAAGTTTTGATGTAATATAGCGGAAGTACATGTATCCTGTTATACACTGAAAGTGTGCACACTATGGTCTGTAAACACAAGAAATCAGACCCCACCTGTGGGGTCTTAGGTGTTAAAAGGAATAGGACACTACCCATGTGGTTTCGGGGTGGGAAATGGAATGGGAACCAACATCGTGATATGCCTGAAATAGTGTGACACTCACTAGTAGAGAAACACATCAATTACAGAATCTTAACATAGACTAGATATCCATTACTGATCAACAAAGAACATGATTTAGTTACAGGTAAACATTATAAACACCGTTTTTGTAGACCATCGTGTCTCCAATCGTGCACAAATTTTCTGAGTCACATGAGGCTGACAATTCTAAGCACCACAAAAAAAATGTTATTCGCCGAACATATCAATAGGAGAGTAGTCTCTCTTAGACCATTTCTCTACCACAAGCCTCTTTGTGCTAAAACTTGGAAAATACTTATGACACGATAGACAATGGAGAAGAATGGAATTTGGCCATTACACTAATAATTTGAATATTTACAGGATATCCTTGTCAGCACAGTCTATCTAAGAACTACTTAAAATTATATTAATAATACCAGTATGAATAAATATACTAGAAGTACATGATCTAGAAATATAGCTTTTGCCCTATCTTTTCAGGTAAATTCCCAGGTTGAAATTTCCATCATGGAATCTCCTGATCAAAATGAGGTAGATGTTGTAGATGTAACAAAAGATGATGAATCCACGGAAGTCATGAATGAGGGGTCAGATGTTGCGGAAAAAGTGGGCTGTTCACATTATCAGCGTAAATGTGCAATCATAGTGAGTATGTCCTGTGTATTTAGCTTGTACAGCAATTATTTCCAGAAGTCGGCATAATTAATATTTAATTACACTTTATATAACTGTTACACAGCGTTTGGTCGGTTTGTTGGCAGTTCATTTAAGGGGTTTTGTTACCTATCGTTTACCTGAAGTCGCCGGAATCGTGTGTCCGACAAAACCAATATTTATATGAAGATGATCATTGATATCAACTGATAATGAACACAATATATCCCTCAAAACTCTCACCAACAGCTAAAAGTGACTGTGTTATAATATAAAAGCTAATTTGAGAAACTTGTCTAACACAGTGCACTATTTTCGGCAGATTATACATGGTTTACACCCAACAGTATTTATATACTGCATTGTCTACCGTGTTAACTGACAGCCACCAGAAAAGGAGTGGGTCAGAAAGTCGAGCATCAGCAGCATATATAACAGAAACAGACAGCATCTCCAACATCACATCACGACAGACAAAGTTTAACCCGCATTGGCTCGAATTGAAGGATAAAAATGATCATATTGCATGTTAATTGCTTAGATGTTCACATAAAAATTGTGTATATTTCTACAACAGTTTGTCCCAATTTTTGTTTTTTTTAAATGTCCTTTTTTGGAAAGTCACAGTGGTAGGCTTGATTACAGAAAGGGTGTGGCTGACCCATTATAATATGTCCAACATGACCAGCTTGGAATGGTTTTGTCATGTGCAAGGAAATGTCAATTTTGTGTCATCGTTTGTCATTATACAGGCTCCATGTTGTAAGAAGGTGTACACATGTCGGGTTTGTCACGATGAAAAGGAACTACACGAGATGAACCGACATCATGTGACAGAAATACGATGTCTCATGTGCGAGAAACAACAGCAGGTAAGTTCTATTAACCTTACTGACTTTACATGTAGAACATGCTGGAAACTCCCCTGTCATGCCTGTCTGTTCATTAACCCCCAATTTTGGGGACAAAATTCAATCGGTGGTTCTAAAGCCTGTCGCACACGACAGCTACATGTATCAGCTGAGCTAACGGCCTCAGTTGCCTGTCAGCTCAAGGGCTAGCTCTCGTGTGGTTTCAGCGCACACGGTGAGCAAAAGGTTCACTGAATTGATTTCAGCTCACCAAAAACTGCCCGCACATGAGAGCTAGCTAGCCCCCGAGCTGACAGGCAATTGAGGCCGTTAGCTCAGCTGATAGCTCTCGTGTGCGCCAGGCTTTATACATTCGATCACACTCTAAAATCAGTGAAATATTAACAAAGAAATAATGGATTATGCACGATTTTGAACCATTTTGGCAACTTCGTAATCTGATCAATTTGATCACCACCAGATTTTATGGTGGGAAATTTTACTTCCTGTGATTGAATTATTAGAGGGCTTACCATAGTCATGTTAGTCTAGGTGTAGTATAATTGAATAACAAAGATTAGCACCTTCAAGAAGTTTAATGGTCTTTCGCAGATGTTGGGTATCCTTAGACCATTTATGTATTGCACCAGTTTGAGAGCCTTCTCTCCCCATGCCATGAACTTTGCTTTGTCTGGTGTTTAGAAAAGGTTAACTTACAATTTAGGGTCTTCAAATTTCATTATTAATAGTGTTACCAGTTTCACAGTATCTTTCATGCTTGTTTCAGGTGTCTCCAAAGTGTACGGAATGCGATGTCCAGTTTGCTCTGTACTTTTGCGCAATATGTCGATTATTCGACGACGTCGATAAGAAACAATTCCACTGTGATGGTTGTGGAATTTGCAGGTGAGTACATGTTCATGTTCAAAATACATCTTGGGCGAAATCTCAGGAATTGCCCTTTCATCGCCAATTTCTGGGGGCAACTCGATTTTTATCCCAAAAGCAGGGCTGGAAATAAATCGGGAACGCGTTTAACGTTCGCGAGAATGTTACGTCATGTCATTTTACGCGAACGGTCACCGTTCCCGACTTGAAACACACAACTTCAACATAGCAAAAAAGCAACAACAACGACGAAAATCAGAAAATGTCAGTCTATCTAAAGATCGGGAAAATCAGGAAATGCCAGATGTGTCAAGGGATTATTGTTGTATATAATTCGGAAGACAATACTCCTCGAGTTGTAAGAATTTCCACCATTACCGATAATTTAACACGTGATGTTGTTGTTGTAAAGTTTCTCGTGATGCAATGGCGTGCAGTTTTTATTTTCAGCTGTTGGCAACATTTCGTTGTCAAACAACAGTGAAGTTGTATGTCTAAATTACTTATCGTACCGGTATTTAATTGACCGATATTATAAATATAAACTGTCAGAGAAATTCAAAGAACTCTGGAACGGATTTGTGCTCACAGACAGAAGCAAACACTGTGTCATGTGCATCGCGTTTCCCAAACACGCTCGTGCTTGAATGCTGTGGATTGTCATCGCCGTGGCCGGCTCATTACCGGTTTTTATACGCCCGCCCAAAAGGCGGTCGTATTATGGGATGGCGGTTTCCGTCCGTCTGTCCGTCTGTCCGTCTGTCCGGTTCTCGTGTCCGGTCTATATCTGGGACAGTTTTCTATCCACAGCTCCAATTTTTGGTGAGTGGATACCCTACGGGGAGACGATGTGTCGCGTCCCAAAATGAAGGTCGAGGTCACAGGTCAAAGGTCACTGGCCTAAAAAAACAGGAAATCACTGAAGTGTTCGTGTCCGGTCTATATCTGTGAACGTTTTCTATCCACAGTTGCAATTTTTTGTAAGTGGATATGCCAGGTGGAGACGATGTGTCGCGTACCAAAATTAAGGTCGAGGTCAGAGGTCAAAGGTCACTGTTGTCAAAAATCAGGAAATCGTTGATCGTTGACAGTTTTCTATCTACAGTTCTAATTTTTTGTGAGTGGATGCCCTATGGGGGGAACGATATGTTGCATATTAAATGTAGGTCAAGGTCAGAGGTCAAAGGTCAGTGTGATCGAAAAATCAGGAAATCGTTAAAAAATTCTTATTTTTTGTGAGTGGATTCAATAGGCGGAAGTGAAGTGATGCATACCAAAAATTAGGTCAAGGTCAAAGGTCACTGACCTCAAAATTAGGAAATTATTAAAAATAATTTTGTTTGTGTCAGTAGATACATTAAGGAGACACAATGTGTCACATACCAAAATGTAGGTCAAGGTCAAAGGTCAAGGTCACTGTGACCCCAAAATCGTGAAATTGTTAAAAATCATGATTTTTTGTGTCCATTGAGAAATTGAGGGGAGACGGTTTGTCATGTACCAAAATTTAGGTCAAGGTCAAAGGTCAAGGTCACTGTGACCCCAAAATCAAGAAATCATTAAAAGTCACATTTTCATATGCCTGTCGAAGACGAGGTCGTGTAATGCGATGTTGCGTTCTGTCCATTCATCCATTAACATTTGTTGTCCATGCGATAGCTCTAGTTTCAAGGTATGGATTGGTACCAAACTCGCATGGCAAAGTGGAGCCATACATATGAGATCAATTTGTCAAAGTTCTAGGTCGCAGTCCCCCAAAACTGAATCAAGCTTAGCTGACTAAATGTGTTGGAATATTCAAAAGTCTTTCCCCTGCATTTATATGATATTGTCCTGTGGAGTTGTCTCCCATGTTTGAAACGCTTCATTTAGTTAAACTGTTGTGAAATAAAAACCATACATTTACTAATTTAACGGGAGAGGAGTCCTTTATGAACTTCACACCTGTTTATTAACTCAAGAACAAAGGTTTACTTCATCACTTTCTTCTTCCTTCATGAAAAATTCTCTCGTCTGAAAGGAATCCATTTGCAGGAAAACTACTATTTTCTTGTGTTTGACTATTGTCGATTTCAGTATTGTCGATTTCAGTGTAGGATATGTGAGCTCTCAGCTCTTGCTTCAAGGTCAACCAGTTACCAAGAGTTAAGCTCATTTTAGTTTATCATTCAATGTAAGATGTGATATATGTTACATTCTCATGAGCAAAAAATTGTAGACCTTTCCAGGGCCTGATCCAGGCCGTTTTTGAACCCGTTATAACGGGTTTGGGCGCCATGAATTTGGGCGCCCAATGAGAAAAAAAAAAAAGAAAAGAAAAAAAAAAAAGAAAAAAAAAATATATATATATTTTTGTTAGCAAATTCCCTCTGAACAGGCTGAAACCTATATTAATGCAATTACTATTGCCAAATATTAAGTTATCAGGCTGTATTTAGACCATTCAATACTCCCACAGCTTCCATGGGCTTCGACAGTCCCACATCGCGGCCTATTTCACTATAACTTATCACACTCTGCGCCAGGTAAGGGTGCCCAAACTAAAAGTCTAGATCAGGCCCTGCTTTCTCTGGATTGCTAGATCAATTGGAATCAAGGCTATTAAACAACCTTGAAATTTGAACCAATGTAATTCCAGATATACGGGCGTATATTGAAGCCCCTTGGGCTCTTGTTAGTCATAAAATTAGTGGAAGTAATCAACATATTAAAAAAGTTCATGTAAGACGAGATACAGCTTGTTAATGTGACTTGACATGTTAGCAAATGGAACTTGGCAAACCAATCGCCCATTTCACATTACTGGAAATCCCATAAATTGATGACGCTCTTTCTCAGGGCTGTTCTAAATAAAAGTACATGGGATCGGGGGAGATGTTTCAGTTCTATGGTATATGCAGTCCTTGACATGAGCAAATCTTGGGAGAGTTACGAATCAGTCTCCTAAAATGGCCTGGGCGAGCTATCGCTCTCCTAATCAATCACTCGCCTGAAAATGTTTGGGGGAGCTAACACTCGTGTAGGGTGAGTGATGCCAAATATTGTACTGCTGGAGAAACTACTGTCTCACATTATGACGCAACGTCATTTTCGTGGATTTATCAGTTAATATAACACATGAGCTGTTGAAACTCACAATATATTCCAAACTCTATCTGTGTAATTATATGTCATCAAAAATATTTACCTGACATGAGAAATTGTTTAAAAAAATCTCCAAAGCTTGTCTCGTCCGAGCAACCGACGTACATTGCCGACATGATGTGAAACCAACCGGGCAAGTCCTTTTTCACCCACGGGAGAGGCACTGCGCTAGGGGAAGTAACTCGTTCCGCATATTCACACTGAAACATCAGCACTCAACAACTCTCCGGCTCCTATGGGCGAAAATGGACTTGCCCGGTCGTCGGCATGATCGGGTATACAACATCCACTTGCTCGGACGAACAAGCTTTGAAATTTTTTTAAAACAATTTCTCATGTCACAGAAATATTTTTGATGACCATTAATTACACAGATAGAGTTTGGAATATGTCGTCAGGTTCGACAGCTAATGTGTTATATTAACTGATAAATCCACGAAAACGATTGCGTCGTAATGTGAGACCGGCAGTAATAACGCTCGCTAGCTAACTCTCGATCGTCATCCGTTTGATCAGTATTGAATCCAATAGGCTATGTCTGTACGGCAGTTCCCCAGTTTTTGAAAGTCTTAATTTCAACTTTGTTCCCTTTTGTAAGAAAACTTTCTACCATATTTATTCCGAATAAAAAAATCAAGAAGACGGCAAAAACCACCTCGTGTGTCACAGTGAAAAACATAGCTGAACTGAAGTCCAAGCACACGCTTGTTTTCAAGGCTACAGAGCATGTGGCGAGAGGGAAAAATTTTCACTGCACCACCGACCAATGAACATGTCCATACAAAAATATAACCAGCCGCAGCACCAATTGCGTTCGACTTTACATAAATACCTTGGGTTGTCACTTTGTGTCGACTGCGCATGTTCTGCAGAATTTCCCAAATGTACTTCTGTTTTCACTTCGAAAGCGAGTGTGCAAACACAAACAAGCGAGCCGATGCAGAGTCGCTTAACAGAAAGTTTATCCAATACTTTATTTTAGCGGCCGATATGGGCGAGCGACAAATCGGACGCCTGGAACTCTCTGGGCGTGTGTGGGCGCGAGCGAGAGCGATCGCTCGCCTTTCATAGAAAGGACTGTATATGTGTGGTTGTTGGTATGCAGTATGCAGTCATTTAACATTATAGAAATAGGATAAATGGTATGTGGGTGGTTGGGATCAGAAAAAGTGGTTTCCCCTCCTCCTCCTCCCCCATGTACATTTTTCTGGAACAACCCTTGGTTACCTGACAATGTCAATGGGGACCCAAGTGAGTCACGTGACCTTCATTTAAATGTATCGTGTACGCATGCTCATTGACCTCATGGCACAAAGCCATTTGAGTAAACAGAGACAGCTGGAAGAAAACGTTGCTCTGTTTGGATATATGCTGCCATCTGAATTTATTCTCCCAAAGACCCAAATATACGGCCGGTGGTGATCGATAGGATATGGATCTGTGGAGATAGTAAATTGCTAAGCTAGATGCTCATGCCATATTTTTGGGGTAAATAGCCCCCTTGTCCAGCGAGGGGGGAGGGGGACAGGGTTTAGAACTCGCCGTTTTGGTATGACTTGGCGCTCCATTCTATGCATTATGATCGTTAGATATCACATCAATTCATAGATGTTTTTTCCCATCTAGAGATATATTGTACATGTACCTGATGTTATTATGGTTATAAGTGCCCATTTTGTTTTCAGAATTGGTGGTAGAGAGAACTTCTTCCATTGTACAAAATGTGATGTTTGCCTGAGCAATGAGTTACGGAATGCTCATAAGGTAGGTTAGTCCAACGCTGAGTTTATAGTTGACCAATCTCCAACCTTTCTTATGGTAATCCCTCTAATAATTCAATCACAGGAAGTGAACTTTCTCACCACAAATTCTGGGGGTGATAAATGTTTTGCGTGAGCATAATTTTTTTTGACAAAATGGTTTATAATCATGTATATATACAGTCAAACCTGCTATTACGACCACCTGTATTTAAGTGATCACCTGTTTTTAGGACCCCAGTATACTAGTATAACTCCCTACATGTTAAATTACCTTTATTGAACAAACACCTGTCTTTATAATAAGAGACCACTTTTTAGCCCACCATCACCAGATGGTGGGCTGTTCAAATCACTTTTCGTCCATGGTCCGTCGTCCGTCCGTCCGTCGTCAGTCCATCCGTAAACAATTCTTGTTACCGCGATTTCTCAGGAACTACTGCATGGATCTTTTTCAAATTTGGTACACAGGTTCCCCTTGGGGTCTAGTTGTGCAAGAAACCTTTTTTGGCCCGATTCGAAAATCCAATATGGCCCCCAGGCAGCCATCTTGGATTTCCCCATGAAAACTTGTTACCGCGATTTCTCAGGAACTACTGCATGGATCTTTTCCAAATTTGGTACACAGGTTCCCCTTGGGGTCTAGTTGTGCAAGAAACCTTTTCTGTTCCGATTCGAAAATCCAATATGGCCACCAGGCAGCCATCTTGGATTTCCACATGAAACCTTGTTACCGCGATTTCTCAGGAACTACTGCATGGATCTTTTCAGATTTGGTACACAGGTTCCCCTTGGGGTCTAGTTGTGCCAGAAACCTTTTCTGGTCCGATTCGAAAATCCAATATGGCCACCAGGCAGCCATCTTGGATTTCCACATGAAACCTTGTTACCGCGATTTCTCAGGAACTACTGCATGGATCTTTTTCAAATTTGGTACACAGGTTCCCCTTGGGGTCTAGTTGTGCAACAAACCTTTTCTGTTCCGATTCGAAAATCCAATATGGCCCCCAGGCAGCCATCTTGGATTTCCCCATGAAACCTTGTTATCGCGTTTTCTCAGGAA